>ML777810.1:241582-304084 GCA_009831015.1 Picea engelmannii
TGGATATGCTCCATACATGGTTCCACTTCCTAAATATTCTAATCAATATGTTTCAGGAGATCACATCCGAACCCTTGCAACGATTACTCAACTGTATATCGGATTATACACAACAACGGGAATTCATTAATATGGTCATTATATATATCAACTGTACTTAACTCGAATTTTTTTGTCTACATCGGTTAGACGTAGTACTGGCCGCCGCAGCTTTTTGCGTTGCAGGAAGTAGCTATGAATTTTGTGCAATAACCCAACCCTAGTCCTTCCACTGGAGAAACCGCCAGAATTGGCAGCGCTTTTGGCTTGAAGAAACGGTGGCGGACTCAAGGGCGGGATGATCATCTGATGATCAACTAATTCTTCATTGTAATACCTGCCAGACGACTTACGCTTGCCCGGCTCAGCTTCCCAGTGGAAAGGGACTCTCCCCAGATTGGAAGCTGTGTAGTAAATGCGAGAAGAATGACCTGTTGTTTCTTCCCGGCTTAAAAGCCGACTGAAAAAACCACCTTTCGTTTCTAGCTGCAACAAATCCTCGTGGTTTTCTTCAACACTGGGCCGCAGATAATTATTTGCCACCTTGTCTGAAGTGCCGTGTGTCCTGCCCATCATGGCTGCTGCATCGATTGATCTGTTACTAGTTATGTCTCAGGTTGAAAACACGATATTCCTCGAAAGAAAGTGCAAATTAATGAATGAACAGACGATGAGTAAAGGGTATAAATAGTTAGCATAAAATCAATGGCGATGGCTTCGAAAATGAGCTTACAGTGCAAAAAAACACACCAGCCATGATAATGAAATCTTCGTACCACATTCGAGCCCAGACATATATGTCAACAATTTCACCTGCTGATTTGGAGTATTCGACATGAAAGATTAGATCCTTGTGAAGGAGAAATTATTGGTAGGTACTTGACAATGCCGAGCATCTTCGGTATCTACCGTTAGGTGGAATTTGGTCCACCTTGGAGATGCTTCACTAAAACATCAGAGCGGCATAGTATCCCTGTCAGTGATTAATTTGATCGGCATAGTATCCCTGTCATTAGTTATTTATTACCAACTCTGCCCTCGCATTTGTTGTTTAGCATATATTATATAATCATTGCTTGTCTTCAACAAGCCGTGGGAGTAACTTCCAATTGAAACAAATTTCTAATGCAAATGGAGGTCATCATCTCTATCCCCTGTACATTGGGCTTCTTTGGAAGTTTATTTGCTGTATTCTTATCGTTCCAACAGCAAGTTTTGTCCACCGGTTGGCCACCAGTTACGAGAGGGATTGCAGCCAAGTTCCTCACTTGAAAATAACAAATATCTGGGCAATATTCACGGAGAAATTTAAAACAACCAACCAAGCACAAAAACAAAGAAAGAATGACCACTTGTAATTTGGCGTGACTCCACTCCTGAACTTCCCTGATTTGCCATTATTCAGGAAGAAACTTCAATTCATCTTACAAAACTCCAAAATCTCAAACAAAAAATAAATAGAGGGGAGGTTTTAAGTAACTTACCAATACATATAGTTTCAAAGTCATTACAACATACTCGTTTTAAGTTTTATTCATGTTATTATAGAACTTGAAACCTGATGGAGAGAATAACAATCATTTCTCACAACCATTCAAGCTACACACAATTGACACTTAACACAAAATCTATGTTAAATGTAATCCTCAAACCACATTTCCTTTTTTAACTTAACTATATTAATTCTTTTTAATTCTAAGATCTAACTTTTGACATAAACCTTGTACTTGAATTCTTCAATTTTTATCAACACTTAGATATGCACTATCATATTATATAATTTTGGTTATTTTATAAATCGTTGAAGTTTTTAATAACACTAAGGTTACAATAGTTTTGAATAGGTGAAGGTTCTTCATAAGGATAAGGAGCCAATATGTCTATTTTTTGGAAATTAAATTTGGATAGAGAATATAACAAACATGCTATTCAATCATGTCAACCATTAGAACTATAAATCCTAAATTTATAATATTGATTTTCTTATATCTATATTTACATTCTTTTAAAAAAAATATCTATTTCCTTATTACCCTTTTTTTTTAAGAAAATAGCTTATCTCCATATTACCCTCCTCTTCATTTTAAGTTTATGTGACCTTACATAAACTAATTTATTCACATTTCCCTTTGTTAGTGTTACCACCTAAAAATGGGTTTCGTGAACTTTGTTGTCTCTTTTATTTCACTTGGTTAGCGTTACCACCTAAAAATGGTTTTTGTGAACTTTGTTGTCTCTTTGGTTTCCCTTTGTTTTCGTGAACTTTGTTGTCTCCTTGTTTTGTAGGTGCAAAATCTGAACTTTGTTGTCTCTTTGGTTTATAATATTGATTTTCTTATATCTATATTTACATTCTTTTTAAAAATTATCTATTTCCTTATTACACTCTTCTTTTAAGAAAATAACTTATCTTCATGTTACCCTTCTCCCACAATCTTGGTGATGGTGTACGACCCATAACAAAGTGGGAAAAACTTCTAATGGGGTCCTATAAGGCGATCTTTCTGCAAGTACAACCAAACTTTGTTGCCCACTTGAAACTTATGTGGCACCCTGTAATATCCCTCGATTGAACCCAATTGTAAATGTAATATAAATATACTTAAGTTGGTGAGTTGTTTTGACCTCATTTGGTAATGCACAACATGTGGCATAGTGCACGCATGAACTACGCAGTAAAATGATGTAATATGCACATTGCAAGATACCGCGCACAGTAACTAAGGTGTGCACAGTACGGAGGACAATGAGCCTTGTGTATATGATATGTGTTATAGGCTGGTGAGCCGGTTATTATAAGCTAGGATGCTTATGTTTTGGTATTAGGTTGGAACGTTTAGATGTCAAGGGCCAATGCACCTACTTTGTACATGACTCATGCTTAATATAAAATACATCGTTGCACGCAGACCGACCACAATAAAAGAGATGGGGGACTGAACTTCACAAGTTAGGGAAAGGGAGGGCCAAAAGTCAAGGGAATATTATATTAATATTCCTAAAACGTAAAGTATGTGTTAGCACAAATTCTTTCCAGTTGGCATTTTCTTCCGGTTTCGGGTCCCTGGTGTAAATGCATAGACGTGGGATTTGAAAATAGGTCGAGTGTGTTTTATTCAAAGGCTGCAACCATGAGCGCTGAGCACAACCCACAGAAGAAGCCCATTTCGGGCTTAAAATCAAGCGAGCAGGCACTTTGTCTTTCAACGACGAAGATCCACAGATGGGGCAGATCGACGGCCATCGGGTAAGTTTGGGTCACAGAGTTGCACATGGTCAAGCACCTGAGCTCATCTCCTATGGCCAAACTCACGAAACGATCAAGCCATTTCGATATTTTGGCTATCGAGACTTCAACATACAAGGGTCTCTCCTCCTTGCATCATGTATCCACGGTGTGATAAATCCCGAAAGAGCCAGGACCGTCGATCAAGAAATGATCTAGGCCATCCATCCAATGGGACATGTGGCACGCGATCAAGCTATTTCGGCTACTGGGACTTCGAGAGAATAGAGGGTCTCCTCCTTCCACTGCATTTCAGAATCCCAAAGCTCGAAATGTCGAAAGGGTCCAGGCCAAAGGCGGTCCCACATTTGAGTAGTGATCTAGGTCGTCCATCCAATGGGACACGTGGCATGCGATCAATCCATTTCGAATATCGAGACTTCGAGAGAACAGAGGGTCTCCTCCTTCCACTGCATTTAAAAATCCCAAAGCTGGAAATGCCAAAAGGGTCCAGGCCAGAGGCGGTCCCACATTTGAGTAGTGATGTAGGTCGTCCATCCAATGGGACACATGGTGCATGATCAAGCCATTTTGTCTACCGGGACTTCGAGAGAACAGAGGGTCTCCTCCTTCCACTGCATTTCAGAATCGTCGAAACATGAAATGATGAAAGGGTCCAGGCCAGAGGCGGTCCGACATTTGAGAAGTGATCTAGGCCGTCCATCCAATGGGACATGTGGTGCGTGATCAAGCCATTTTAGCTACCGGGACTTCGAGGGAACAAAGGGTCTCCTCCTTCCACTGCATTTCAGAATCGTCGAAACGCGAAATCCCGAAAGCGCCTTTGAAGATAGGCACAGGGTCACAGCCCGTGGTCACTTGAGGTGATAGAAAGAATTGTGTAAAGGGCCAAAGCATTGGGTTTAGCTGTAGAAGGGATCACTGTGTTCTCTAGGTACCATTTCAACTCGACCTCGATTTTGGTCCCTGCTAAAAGTAAGTGAAGGTGGGGGAAGGTAGTTGAAACCTCGGCTCACTCATTAAATGCAAAGCATGAAGGTTCCGATAGGTAGTCTGCCTGAGATAGTCTTGTATGTTGGTTTTTTGTAAAGAAACCATGCCGAGTCCTCGTTTGACTAGAGGAGTTTGCACACGATATTTTATCCTTTAATGTTTCAGCTACCCCCCCTGCCAAGGCCATGCAAAGTTAAGGTGATGTTTGACGAAGGAGTTCATGGCCAAATTTGACTGAAGAGACGCCACACCCTAGAAGTTCTAAGATGCCTCTGTTGGGTGGATGTTTAGGAGTATATTTACTCAATTTTTGTATTTTTGGAAGGATCGATGGTAGAGCACAGCTCCCGATTGTAAAGCTTTAATCCAGCCTCTGGTTCTCTGGTTATAGAAGAACAATTGAGACTTCTTGTTTAATGGTAGCCAACTTCTTCTTTTTCTTTTTCCCCCTAAATTTGAAAGCCCGGGCATGGATGATCTAGTCGGGTGTTTCATAGCTATATAATGTAGGTTTGATTATATTAGTTCTGCAATCTTTTTTAGGTTCATTTTGAAGTTTATTCGACTCTGAGAGGATCTCATATCCAAGACTTTTCCTCTTTTGTGAAGACTGTTGGAAGACCGGATGTCCATAGCAGACTTTATTTCCCCTCTCTTTCCCTCCACTTACTCACCACTATCATTATTACTAGCTTAATTTAGGTCAAGACCTCATATGTCATTGTTGTTCTAGCCTAGTTTTCTGAGTTATAACGATATGATTATGAGTTTCTTTCCATTTGATCAACCTCTACAAACAAATCGTGACATAAAATTGATGGGTGTCGGGCTTTGCTCCTGCTACAATCTAGGAGTGACTTTCGACGCTAACATTTCTGGTGCCGTTGCCAGGGACGAAGTTGAAAATATTCCCCGAGATTGAATGACATTGAGCCTCTGATTCTGAAGGTGCATCAGGCATCAGAGCCTTTGAAGATTGCTACTGTGAACCTGGCGACTCCATTGTGACGACTCCACTATGGCAAACCTGCCTTTTTAATTGTGGCTTTCAGAGGTAAACACACATGGTCTCATCCATAGCTTCCTCTAGCTATGCCTGAAGCTGAGCCGCATGCAAACTTCAGAAGAGGAAAGGCCCCCCAAGGAGAAAATTCCACCGCCAAACTAGGTATTTTGTCGTCTCCTTCTGTAGAAACTCCTTTTTCTTCTCCTTAGCTTTGCAACAGACCTTTTTCTGAAACCTCCGGTTTCCTAAATTTCGGAAGTGTTCCTGCCGAGTTGTCTCCTCCTGGTTTTGGACTAGAGGGAGAAACCCTTGTCACTTCCCTTACCCCTGTAAGCCTATTTCTAGTATCCCCAGTTCAAGCTCCTTCCCCTCCGAGTTATCCTCCACCTAATATCCCTATGGCAGGAGAAAATCCCCCCATGACCAGAATGGAGGCTATTATAGCTGCAGGTATGCTCCCCTTTTGCTACCCCAGCCTCTCAACGCCCTTCCAGCAGATGGCTACCTCAAGAAGCTACCCAAGTTTACAGGCGAGGGGGACATAACTGTAGAAGAACACCTTGAAGCCTTTTACAGTTTTACAGACGACCATGTCATCATGCATGCAGATGTGTGGATGAGTATTTTCACCCATAGCCTTGAGGGTGAGGCTATAAAATGGTTTAGGGCCTTGCCTCTTGGATCTATTAATGGGATTGAGACTTTGGATAATGCCTTTTTGAGACAGTGGGGAGACAAAAAGGACTTCATGTATTACATGACAAAGTTTGGATCTTTGAAGAGAAAGGAAGGAGAGTCTGTTTTTGACTTCTCCAAAAGATTTAACAAAATGTACAATAAAATCCCCGCTGAGATTAAGCCCTCAGAAGCCTCTGCGAAAATCACTTATGATAGCGCTTTTGATCCTGATTTCTACCTCTTGTTAAGGGATAAGAGAGCCACCACTATGGCACACATACAGGACGCGACTGTGTAAGTAGAGTCTAATATATTGGTTGTTGACTGACTCAACAGTAAGGCTGACAAAGACATACCTAGGAGGAGAGATGAAGCCTCCTCATCCCATTCCTCTCCCCTTCCTCCTCATACGGATGAGGTAACTAAAGTGATGAAATATCTTTCGGCTAGGATGGAAAGGTGGGAGTTAGAGGGGAATCCCGTGTACAGAAATCCCCAGAATACTGATAACAGAGGTTTCAGGAGGCCTGGTAACAATGTGCCACAGGTCTCCCCAAGGGAAAAAAGGAGTGGAGATAGAGATGATCAAAGGATTCAGACCCCTCTCCAAAACAACATAGTTTCTCATGAGGAAGGAGAGGAGATAGAAGAACTCGACCCTGAAATTCACTGCATTGAAGACACCTCCCCTTTTCCCCATTTGACTCAATATGCATATGAAGAATCCCTTATGAGCGTCCAAATCAATGAGTTGGGTAAAGGGGAGAAGGCAAACAACGCCCCTAATAGATACCATCTCTGGTCAAAGAAGAAAGATGATACTTTTGACTGCCAAGATCATCCCCTTATAGAAAAAAGGCCTGCTAAAGCTGTTGCGACAACTACTAAAGAAAAGAAAGCTCAGAATACTTCATCAGCAGCCAAAGAGCCTGTTTCCGAAAGGGAACCTCCTAAGCCCCTCTCCTCTTTTAGTTTTGAGCATGAGATTCAGAAGATCAGAATTCCTGTACCCCTCTCAGAACTAGTTAAAAATGAAGATTTCAAAAGGTCCCTCTCTAAGTTGTTACAATCCGAGCCCCCCAGCCTTCCACGGACTCAATAAATCTTCAAGATGAAAAGCCAACAGTTGTCTTAGGTCCCATGGTAGAATACAGAGATGATTCATCCCCTCCCTTCTACACATCCCTGAACATACATGATAAGGTGCTGCATAATTGCCTTATGGATTCAGGGGCTTCCCACAACCTTATGCCCAAAATAGTAATGGAAGAATTGGGACTGGAGGTGACGAAGGCTTACCATGATTTATACTCTTTCAATTCAAGGAGGGTGCAATGCCTCAGATTCATCAAGGACTTAGTCGTCTCTTTGTTTCAGCTGCCAATGAAAAGTGTGGTCATGGACATTGTAGTAGCCGATGTTCCTCCCAAGTTTGGCATGTTGTTGTCAAGATCTTGGATTAAAAATATTGGAGGAACATTACAAATGGATCTCACATATGCTATCATTCCAGTATTTGGTGGGGAACACGGGAGGTTGTATAGAGAGGCCCAGCTGGCCTACATTGTTAGTGACGAGGCAAACCCCACCAATCACCCTATCTTTGCACTAGACACTGATTTGGGATCTAGTTTGTTGCAACTCACTGATGTTTCTGAAGCCCCTTTTCAAGTCAGAAGGAAACCCCCTTTTAATCACGAGATGCATCATCCAACCACCTCTGTTTGGAAGATGTTTTTTGACGAGGCTTCTTCTATTGAAGGTGTCGATGTGGGAGTGGTGTTGGTTTCACCTTGTCATGAAACCATGTCCCTGTCATTCAAGCTAGAATTTGAAGCCACCAATAATGTGGCAGAATACGAAGCTCTAGTTATGGGTTTAAGGGATTCAAAGGAGATGGGGATAGAGGAGATAGTGATGTTCGGAGATGCTGAGATGATTATTCAGCAAGTCAGAAATGCTTATTGGGCCAAGCATCCTTGGCTCAGGAGCTACATAAATGAGGTGTGGGACTTGATTGACAATTCCTTCTCAGCTTTCAACATCTCTTTTATTCCAAGGGAGAAAAATGCTTTGGCCGATTCCTTAGCCGTTTCGGGGAGTCTGTTCAGGATCCCTCTGCCGCCTAAGAGAAAATATGATGTTGATATAAAATATAGGCCATCTGTACTGGACAATGTCAAACATTGGAAGCTATTCGAAGAAAATATGGAAATCAAGAATTTTCTGCAGGTTGTCGACGAATTTTCTGCGTTGCACATTGATCAAGACCCTGACCTTGAAGGTCACCCTTTCCCTGAGGTATTTTTAAACAAAATTGCTATTCGCCAGATTATTCAGCTGCCTAGCAATCACATTCCGAAGGGACTAGTCCCGTTAGAAAGATTGTTCGATGGTAACGATGCAACAGTAAGGGGTGAAGTTTCGAATGAAGATGCCAATTCAACTGAGTGTAACATTGACACACAGGAGGAGCCTAAATTTGTCAGGTTGTCAAGCAGCCTGACCAAAGAACAGAGAGCCGAATATACTGAGCTATTAAGAGAATTTTCTGATGTGTTTGCATGGACTTATGAAGACCTCAAGACATATGAAACGTCTGTCATTGAACACAAGATCCCACTAAAGGAGGAGGCTAAACCATTTAGGCAGAAGTTAAGACAGATAAATCCCATGTTGTTTCCTGTCATGGACATAGAAGGAAGTTGTTAGATGCCCAAATCATTGTTCCCTTGATATTTTCTAAGTGGGTGGCCAATTTGGTCCCGATGGTGAAATTAGGCTCTATGTTGACTTCAGGAACCTGAACCGGAGCTCAAAGAAAGAAAAATATCCCTTTCCTAACATGGAACACATATTGCAGAAGGTAACTGGTGCATCTAGGATATCCATGGTTGATGGATTCTCTGGATATAATCAGATATCAGTCATGCCCGAAGACAGAGAGAAGTCGACCTTCACCACTCCCTGGGGGACATTCATGTATGCCAAGATGATGTTTGGACTTATGAACACAGGAGCGACTTTTCAACGAGCTATGGATATGGCCTTCATAACAGAGAAAGACCAGTTTGTGGTGATCTATCTGGACAACATCACAGTCTTCTCCAGGTCTGATATGGAGCACTGTTGTCACCTAAGGAAGGTTTTCCTAAAATGTCGAAAGTTTGGCCTTTCTTTAAATCCCAAGAAGTCTGTTTTTGCTATGAAGGAGGGTAAGTTGTTAGACCATATAGTATCAGCAGAGGGAGTGAGGATTGATCCCCACAGGGTAGAGGCAATTTAGACCCTGTCACTTCCCAGATCTAGGAAGGAAGTTCAAGCCTTTTGGGGGAAGATTAATTTTCTGAGGAGATTTGTCTCAAATTTTGTTGAATTGGTGAAACACATCACAACCATGCTCAGGAAAGGAAATGAAGTAAAATGGACTGTTGAGCCTAGGGAATCTTTCATCCAAATAAAAAGGGCATTGACTGAGGCACCTGTGCTGATAAGTCCTAACTATTACAAAGATTTTCTAATTTTTTCGTTCGCTTCTTTTGATATAGTAGCAGTGGTCTTGTTGCAGAAAAATGAGGAAGGTCGAGAGCATCCCATTTCTTTCTTCAGCAAGGCATTAAGAGATGCAGAGATCAGGTATGAAATCATGGAGAAACAAGCTTATACCTTAGTGAAAGATCTCAAAGCTTTCAGATTCTATGTCTTGCACTCAAAAGTGACTGCATACGTGTCTTCAACATCTGTGTAAGATATCCTTATACAGACTGACGTAGATGGAAGAAGAGGTAAATGGATTGCCAAGATTTTGGAGTTTGACCTAGAGATAAAGCCCACCAAGCTGGTTAAAGGGCAGGGTTTAGCCAAGCTATTGGCTGAGTCCAATTGCAGGGATTTGGGGGTTAGCTTCATAAATACTTGCTCATAAAATCAGCTAGCTGAGTCATCCATCAAGATCTCTCACGACAGCTCATCACTAGCAGAATGCACCTGGTACCGAGACATTTTGTACTTTCTACAAGAATTGAAGCCTCCTGATGGAATGGGTAAGAGTAAGGCAAGAGATTTAAAGCTCAAGACGATAAGGTATTGCCTCATTGACCAAGTCTTGTACTGGGGAGACCCCCTAGGGGTGTTGTTGAGGTGTCTGAGCCCACAGGAAGCCCATGAAATTATGTTTGAGTTCCATGGTGGCCTTTTTGGAGGGCATCATTTTTGGAAGGCCATAGCTCACAAAATTCTTAGGGATGGGTACTACTGACCCACCTTATTCACTGATGTATGCAGAGAAGTTAGAGCTTGTATCAAATGCCAAAGGTTCTCCGGAAAGAAGCAACTCAACTCGCTTCCACTAAAGATTGTGGTAGCTTCAACACCTTTTCAACAGTGGGGGTTGGACTTCATTGGGGAGATTCATCCTCCTTCAAGTGGCCAACACAAATGGATCCTGACTGCGGTAGACTATTTCACTAAGTGGATAGAAGTAGCCCCCACTAGGAGTGTTTCTCATAAGGTTATTATTAGCTTCCTGGAGGATATCATAGCCAAATTTGGTTGTCCCAATAGAATTGTCACTGATAATGCTACTTCTTTCAGGTCTGAGCCTCTGGTTAAGTTCTGTGAACAATTCAAAATTTCACTGATTCACTCCACCCCCTATTATCCTCAAGGAAATGGAATGGCAGAGTCTTCCAATAAAAGCCTAATCAAGCTCATCAAAAGATTGTTGGAGGACAATAAGAGGGCCTGGGATTCAAAGCTCAAATTTTCTCTATGGGCCGATTGAGTGACAACGAAAAAGTCCCTGGGCACCTCACTTTTTCAAATGGTTTATGGGACAGAGGCTATTTTTCCCACTCAACTCGCGTTACCTGTAGCGAAATTCTTCCAGGATCTTGAAGGAGAGCTAGATCATATGGTCAAAAGGATTCATCAAATAGTGGAGGTGCAACAGATCAGGGAACAGGTGAAGGACGTGGCCCATAGTCATCAGCAGAAGTTCAAGCAGGCTTTTGACAGGAAGGTCACAAAGAAGGAATTCAAACTCGGGGATTTGGTGCTTAAGTGGGATGCACCCAGGAAGGATAGGGGCAAACACAACAAGTTTGACGCCCTCTGGATCGGGCCCTTCAGGATCACTGAAGTATTCTCAAATAACACTTATAATTTGTAGGATTTGGAGGGTGATGAAGTTTTTAATGGCCCAGTAAATGGGCATTTCCTAAAAAAATATTTTGTTTGAGCCGAAAGCGGCTCCTCATTTTGTAAATATTGTCCTTTTAGTTGTTTATTTATTTATTTTCATCTTAATAGATGACTCCATAGCCCAACAAGAAGGCACTGATGCCACAAATGAGTTCTTAGAGCATCGCAAGGATGACTCTATCCCCCCTGGAGCCTAATGTTAGCACAAATTCTTGACAGTTGGCGTTTTCTTCTAGTTTTGGGCCCCTGGTGTAAATGCATAGAAGTGGTATTTGAAAACCGGTCGAGTGTGTTTTATTCAAAGGACGAAACCATGAGCGTCGAGTGCAACCCACATAAGAAGCCCATTTCGAGCATAAAATCAAGCGAGCAGGCACTTTGTCCTTCAATGGCAAGGATCCATAGATGGGGCAGATCGACGACCATTGGGTAAGTTTGGGTCATAGAGTTGCACATGGTCAAGCGCCTGAGCTCATCTCCTATGTCCAAACTCATGAAACGATCAAGCCGTTTCAGTATTTTGGCTACCAGGACTTCAACATACAAGGGTCTCTCCTCCTTGCATCATGTATCCCCGATGCGTGAAATCCCGAAAGAGCCAGGATCGTCGATCAAGAAATGATATAGGCCGTCCATCCAATGGGACACATGGCACGCGATCAAGCCATTTCGGCTACCGGGACTTTGAGAGAACAGAGGGTCTCCTCCTTCCAATGCATTTCAGAATCCCGAAGCTTGAAATGCCGAAAGGGTCCAGGCCAGAGGCGGTCCCACATTTGAGTAGTGATCTAGGTCGTCCATCCAATGGGACATGTGGCGCACGATCAAGCCATTTCGGCTACCGAGACTTTGAGAGAACAGAGGGTCTCCCCCTTCCACTACATTTCAGAATCGTTGAAACATGAAATGCCAAAAGGGTCCAGGCTAGAGGTGGTCCCACATTTGAGAAGTGATCTAGGTCGTCCATCTAATGGGACATGTGGCACGCAATCAAGCCATTTTGGCTACTGGGACTTCAAGAGAATAGAGGGTCTCCTCCTTCCACTGCATTTCAGAATCATCGAAACGTGAAATCTCAAAAGCCCCTTTGAAGATAGGCACAGGGTCACAGCCCATGGTCACTTGGGGTGATAGAAAGAGCTGTGCAAAGGGCCAAAGCGTTGGGTTTAGTTGCAGAAGGGATCGTTGCATTCTCCAGGTACCAGTTCAACTCAGACTTGATCTTGGTCCCTGCTAAAAGTAAGCAAAGGTGGGGGAAGGTATTTGAAACCTTTGCTCACTCATTAAATGCAAAGCATGAAGGTTCTAATAGGCAGTCTGCCTGAGATAGTCTTGTATTCTGGTTTTTTTTAAAGAAGCCATGTCGAGTCCTCATCTGACCAGAGGAGTTTGCACACGCTATTTTATCCTTTAATGTTTCAGCTACCCCCCTTGCAAAGGCCATGCAAAGTTAAGGTGACGTCTGATGAAGGAGTTCATGGCCAGATTTGACTGAAGAGACGCCACGCCCTAGAAGTTCTAAGACGCCTCCATTGGGTGGATGTTTAGGAGTATATTTACTCAGTTTTTGTATTTTTGTAAGGATCGATGGTAGATCACAGCTCCCGATTGTAAATCTTTAATCCATCCTCTGGTTCTCTAGTTATAGAAGAACAGTTGAGACTTCTTGTTTAATGGAAACCAACTTCTTCTTTTCCATTTTCCCTCTGAATATGAAAGCCCGAGCATGGATGATCCAGTCAGGTGTTTCATAGCTATATAATGTAGGTTTGATTATATCAGTTTTGAAATATTTTTTAGGTTCATTTTGAAGTTTATTCGGCTCTGAGAGGATCTCATATCCAAGACTTTTCCTTTTTTGTGAAGACTGCTGGAAGACGAGATGTCTAGAGCAGACTTTATTTACCCTCTCTTTCCCTCCACTTACTCACCACTATCATTATTACTGGCTTAAGTTAGGTCAAGACCTCATATGTCACTATTGTTCCAACCCAGTTTTCTGAGTTATAATGATATGATTCTGAGTTTCTTTCCATTTGATCAACCTCTACAAACAAATCGTGACATAAAATTGATGGGTGTCAGGATCTGCTCTTGCTGCAATCCAGGAGTGACTTCTGAAACTAACAGTATGGATAGTTATTTTATCTTAAGTTCTAAAGTTGGAGACAAGTGGACCAAAGCAACTTCCGGTATGACAAGTGTCAAGTTGGGGACATGCATTCATATCATGGGGGGGAGCCCAACCATTAGGGGGACCATCACTTTTCACGAAGGGTTCACAATGATTCTTGTACACACTCAATTATCTAGTCAAGGATTCCATGACCGTTTTCACTCACGCATTATGTTATCCTGGAGACAACCTTTTCACCATTCCGGAACATGTTCCCATAACCTTTTGGTTGGTGTACCTAGTTAGCTTGGAGTGGGATTGAAGAAGCGAGTTGTCAGACCCATTCACAGTTCTTTGAGTGAGAGAATTGTTGGGGATTGATTCCCGAAGGTGATAAACTGCAGCTACAACACTCCAAGACTTCCGGTTCGGCTTGTTGCTGAAGCCCTGGAAGGGAAGTGGGGCAGCCGAGGGATTGTTGAGCAGAGAAGGGGAACACTTCCTTGGGTGGGACAGGCATGTGGGGAATGAGAGGCTCTAGGCTGTTAGTTGAGTGAGCACCTGAGAGAAAGTCTTTCCTGTTCTCCATGAGCCTTATCCTGGGTAGGAACCCTTTACCCTGGGTGGAGTTCAGTCCCAACTCGGGGGTGACTCACCGTTGAGAGTGATGAACAATGTAGTCTATGTCTGGGAGGTTCATGGATGCTCTGTAAGTAGTTGCTGACAATATTTCTAAGATAAGTACCAATTGTATGATAAAATGATATGTTGCTTTGTTATTTACATGCCTATGTTACGATTTTATCATATATGTGATTATGATTGCTTGTGTTCTTATGGGTAATTTATTGTAAATGATGCATATCTGTAGTTACTGTTATTTCAGTATACAAGTCGTATGTTACAGAAATAAAATGGTTGTTTATCTTTAAAGCTTCCACAAGACTGTTGCATGTATATGTTTTAGTTGCATGCAGTTTAAAGAGTAAATATAGGTGTGTTAGCGATATTTCTTGTAAGGGGGGATAGAATGCGAAAGGATGGGTTAAAAACCCACTTGTCCTAAGTTCGGGGACTAATGCGCCCTTGATTAAATGAAAACCAAGTCTGGACGGCAGGGATCGCAGTGCCTGGATCAACGACGCAGGTGGGATTCCGAACCTCCCCCGCCTTTCTACCTTTAAGCGGAGGGGGGGGTCCGGAATCCGGGGCACACCTCTTGAACGACCCAGATCAGCGCGCCCGGATCAACGATGATAAGAGAAATTCCAGACCCCTGTCATTCCCAGCTGCTCTGTGTTTAGCCAGCGTGGACCCTTCTCCCATCATGTCATCTTCCATAACCTCCTTTCTCCTGCTGCCATGTGTCATCCATCCACCTCCCCTCTTTGGTCCACGTAATCCTCCTCCCTTCTCATCATCCACTCATCTCTTGCCATGTGTCCCGCTCCTTTCCACGTCAGCACCTCGTCAAGGCGCAAGTCCATTATCTTTCCTCTTCCCCCTTTCCGCCTATTGTCTTCCACCAGGTGCCCTCCTCTGTCACCTCCCTCGCACCTCGACACTTCCTTCACACCCTCATGATCCGGCACCACCACTCCTGTCATGCGCCCCATCCTTCGCGCTGGCCTCCACGCTCATTCGCCAAGTCAGTCAGTTATTCCAGGTGGCAGCGCAAGAGGCCCTCCACGTCCCAAAGATGCCAAGTTGGCCGAGCCATCCTCAATCCCGATGAAGCAGTTATTGAAGCGGTTGGTGGTGGTTAGACATCGCCTCCGCCATAATGGGAAAGCACGACAATGAATTGAAGGCACATCGATTCGCCGTTGGAACTATCAAAGAGTCAGATTGCATCTGACATAAGTGGCACGATCTCTCAGAGGTTGACTGTCAGAAATCCATGCAAACACAAAGCCTTCAATGCAGTGTCTTGATTTTGCTGCTATTGTTGTTCTGAGTATATGAAGGCATTTTCTCCATTTTTGTATCTATCGATGGTAGAGCTAAGCTCCCGACTGTAATGTTCCAGAAAACATTCTAGTTTTCTGGGTTATGTGTCTGTGTTTGAGATTTCTTGTTTTATGACAAACAGTTCTCCTTCTTCCATCTATGCTTTCGTCTAATATCAGAGTGTTCATGATCGAATGATTCGTGTGGACTGTTGCAGTAGTGTTATGATAAAGGATTTGTTGTGGCATTGTTGTATTCTCTGGTCTTTTGTGTTTGAATGTAAGAGGATCTTGCATTCGAATGCTTTCCCCTTCAGTCGGTTACAAACCTGATGTTTATGATAGACCTTCGCACTCTTCTCATGCAAGTCTTCCCCCTACTCACCCTTATTACAACTCACTGTTTGAAGTTTATCTAAGACCTCACTTACCCATGCATGCCTGGCCTAGTTTCTGAGTTGAGACGACTGTTCTGAGTTTGCTTCCATTTGATCACCCCTTTAAGACAAATCGTGACATTAAACTGATGGGTGTCAAGATCTGCTCCTGCAAGCAATCCGGGAGTGACTTCTGACACTAAAATTTCTGGCGCCGTTGCCGGGGATGAAGTTGGATATTTTCCCCGGGACTGAACGACAAAGATCAACTGATTCTGAAGGTGCATCAGATATCAGAACTTGAAGATTGCTACTGTGCACCTGGCGATTCCATTGTGACGACTCCGCTGAGGAGAACCTTCTCTATCAACTGTGGCTTCGAGAGGCAGACATACGAGGTCTAATCCACACTTGCCTTTAGCTACATCAGAAGCTGATGCGGAAGCAGTGCGCAAAAAGGGAAAAATATCTGTGAGAGAAGTTTCCATCGCCGAAACAGGTAATACGCCCTCCCCTTCTGTGAGAACTCAATTTTCTTATTCGCATCTTCCTAGTCGTCCTTCCTCCGAGGTTTCCCGTTTTCTGAATTTCGGGAGTGTTCCTGCTGAGTTTTCTCCTCCTGGTCTGGTATCAGGAAGAGAGATCCTTGTCACTCCCCCCTCCTTGGAAGTCTTTCCCCATCACAGACCTCAAGCTTCCGAAGGATTCAACACCCCTCCTTTTATTGCTGCTGCTGCACAGAGAGAAGTATCTGCACACTCAGGTTCCTTGGCTCTCTCTCTGTTTTCTCCGTTCTCTCCTCCAAGAACCTCTTTTCCAACATCTCCCATCCACACTCCTCCTCCTCCGAGGTCTCCTCTGCCTAATATCCCTATGGCTGGTGTTAATCCCCCTCCGAATAGAATGGATTCCATAGTTGCTACCAGATATGCTCCTTTGATCCTACCTCATCCTATGAACCCCCTCCCTGCTGGAGACTATTTGAAATACATGCCCAAGTTCAGTGGGGAGGGAGACATAACTGCTGAAGAGCACCTAGCTGCTTTTTACAGTTATGCAAACAACTTGAATATCGAAAGTGAAGATGTCTGGATGAGAGTATTTGTCCATAGCCTAGATGGAGAGGTGAGGAAATGGTTCAGAGGACTGGCCCCTGGATCTATTGCTGGCATTGAAGCCTTGGATGATGTTTTCCTGAGGCAGTGGGGAGACATAAAAGATTTCATGTATTACATGACAGAGTTTGGGTCTCTGAGGAAGATGGAAGGAGAGTCTGTCTCAGACTTCTCCAAAATATTTAATAAGATGTACAATAAGATCCCTGCAGAGATAAAACCCTAAGAAGCCTCTGCCCAAATTTCATATGCTGGTGCATTTGATCCTGATTTATGCCTGCTATTGAGAGAAAGAAGAGATACCTCCCTAGCTCAAATGCAAGACGCTGCCATAGAAGTGGAATCCAACATATTGGCAGCTGAGAGACTGAGGAACAAAGCAGACGCAAACAGAAGAAAGGGAAGATCTGAAGCCTCAACTTCTAGCCCATCATTGCCCCACCCTCAAGTGAATGAACTGGCCGAGATGATGAAGTTTCTGACCGAGGAGGTGGAGAGGTTGAAGGTAGAAAGGAAACAATCATATAAGGGCCCTCAGAACACCGAAAATAAAGGAGGCTTCAGGAGGCCAAATAATATTTCTCCCCCAACTATGCACAGAGAAAGGGGAAGAGACAGAGAAGACCAGAGAATTCAGGCCCCTTTTCAGAACCATCTGGTTGCCCATGAGGAGGAAAGAGAAGCAGATGAGATGGATCCTGAAATCCACTGCCTAGAAGACACTCCTCCTTTTCCATATCTCACCCAGACTACTTATGAAGAGTCTCTCATGGATGGTCAGCTGAATGAATTGAGAAAGGGAGACAAGGCTAGTGGCGGCCGAGGCAGGTACAACCTAAGATCCGACAAAAGGGAAGCCACACCTGATGTTCCTGAGCAATCCAATAGAACAGAGAAACCTG
This sequence comes from Picea engelmannii, assembly GCA_009831015.1. Classification (NCBI taxonomy): domain Eukaryota; kingdom Viridiplantae; phylum Streptophyta; class Pinopsida; order Pinales; family Pinaceae; genus Picea; species Picea engelmannii. Next base: position 259,207 of record ML777810.1, read on the forward strand.
CTAATGAAGTAGAAGATGCTCACAGAGGTAAGAAGGCTCAACCTCTCTCTCCCATTGTCCATAATCATGTTCCAGAAATTAGAGAAATCCCAAAGCCTATGTCTTCTTTCAATTTCGAACATGAGATTCAAAAGATCAGAATCCCTGTGCCACTCACTGAGTTAATTAAACATGGGGAATTCAAAAAGTGCTTCTCTGAGTTGTTGAAATATGAAGCCTCATACCCTCTCACAGACTCCATAAACCTCCAAGATGAAAGTCCTGCAGTTGTCCTAGGTCCCATGGTAGAAGACAAAGATGATTCATCCCCTCCTTTCTACACATCCCTGAACATACATGACAAAGTGCTGCATAATTTCCTTATGGATTCAGGAGCCTCTCACAACCTCATGCCCAAAACTGTCATGGAAGAGTTGTGACTAGAAGTCACCCGAGCCTATCATGACCTCTATTATTTCGACTCCAGGAGGGTTCAGTGTTTGGGAGTCATCAAGGACCTGGTAGTTTCCCTATTTCAGCTGCCCATGAAGAGTATGGTCATGGATATTGTGGTAGCTGATGTCCCCCCTAAGTTTGGCATGTTGTTGTCAAGATCCTGGATAAAGAGACTGGGGGGAACCTTACAGATGGATCTCACATATGCCACCATTCCAGTTTTCATAGGGGAACATAGGAGACAGTACAGAGAAGCCCAACTGGCCTACATAATCAATGATGAAGCCAACCCTACCAATCATCCCATCTATGCCTTGGACACTGATTTAGGCTCAAGTTTACTACAGCTCACCCACACTCTTGAGGCTCCTTTACAGATCAGAAAGAAGCCCATTCTTAATCAGGAGACACCCCCTCCAACCACCTCTATTTGGAAGATGTTCTTTGATGGAGCCTCCTCCAGTATGGGTGCAGGTGCCGGAGTGATATTCATATCACCCTGTCGAGAGACCATATCTCTGTCATACAAGATGGAATTCGAAGTCACCAATAATGTGGCAGAGTATGAAGCTCTGGTTCTGGGATTAAGAGCTGCCAAGGAAATGGGAATTAAGGAGATGACTATGTTTGGAGATGCAGAATTAATCGTCCAGCAGGTAAAAAATGCCTATCGTGCCAAGAATCCTCGGCTCATAAATTACAGAAATGAGGTGTGGGACCTGGTTGATAATTTCTTCCTGGCTTTTAACATTTCCTACATTCCAAGGGAGGAAAATGCTTCAGCCGAATTTTTAGCTGTCACAGCTAGTCTGATTGAAGTTCCCACGCTGCCCACTGTCTGGTCTGATGTTGAAATAAAATACAGACCTTCTATACCAGACAATGTCAAACACTGGAAGGTGTTTGAAGATGATCAAGAAATCGAGAAGTTTCTCCAGTCCATCGATGATTTTTCTGCAATGCACATAGATGAGAATCCTGATGAGGAAGGTGACCATCACCCTGGGGAATTTGTGAATAAAATTGTTGATCACCAGATCATTCAGCTACCGAGCAATTACATTCCGAAAGGACTAATCCCATTAGAAAGATTGTTCGATGGAAATGATGTGGCAGTGAAGGGTACAATTTCAGGTGATGATGATAACACAGCTGAATGCAACATAGGCACACCTGAGGAGCCCAAATTGGTCAAGCTGTCAAGGAGTTTTACTGAGGAGCAGAGAGCCGGATATACTAAGTTGCTAAAGGAGTTCGCTGATGTGTTTGCATGGACCTACGAAGACCTCAAAATGTATGACACATCAGTCATTGAGCACAAAATCCCACTGAAAGATGAGGCTAAGCCGTTCAAGCAGAAGCTGAGACCAATAAATATTATGTTGCTACCTGTCATGGAGAAAGAGGTAAAGAAGCTGCTAGATGCCCAGATCATTGTCCCCTTGAGATATTCAGAATGGGTAGCCAATTTGGTCCCGGTGAGAAAGAAAAGCAGGGAAATCAGAATCTGCGTCGATTTCAGGAACCTGAATAGAAGTTCCAGAAAGGATAACTATCCCCTGCCCAACATGGAACACATATTAAAGAGGGTCACTGGCACATCCAGGATATCCATGATTGATGGTTTCTCTGGATACAATCAGATATCAGTCATGCTTGAGGACAGAGAAAAAACAGCCTTCACCACTCCTTGGGGCACGTTCATGTATGCCAAAATGCCTTTTGGACTGATGAATGCAGGAGCAACATTTCAGCGAGCCATGGACATAGCCTTCATCGGGGAGAAGGACTAGTTTGTGGTGATATATCTGGATGACATCATAGTCTTCTCCAAGACTGATAAAGAGCACTGCTGCCACTTAAAAAGAGTTTTCCTGAAGTGTCGAAGGTATGGCCTATATTTAAACCCCAAGAAATCACTGTTTTCTATGCAGGAGGGGAAGCTATTAGGTCACATAGTGTCAGTAGAAGGAGTAAGGATTGACCCAAGCAGGGTGGAAGCGATTCAGACCCTGTCACTTCCCAGGTCCAAGAAGGAAGTTCAGGCATTTTTGGGGAAGGTTAACTTTCTGAGGAGATTCATCTCAAACTTTGCCGAGCTAATGAAACACATCACAGCCATGGTCAGGAAGGTCCATGAAGTGAAATGGAATGCTGAACCCAGGGCATATTTTGCCCAAATAAAGAAAGCATTGACTGAGGCACCTGTGCTAATCAGTCCCGATTATTCTAAAGATTTCCTGATTTTCTCATTTTCTTCTGATGACTCAGTAGTAGCAGTCTTGTTGGAGAAAAACGATCAAGGGTGAGAGAAACCTATTGCTTTCTACAGCAAGGCATTGAGAGATGCTGAACTCAGGTATGAGATCATGGAGAAGCAGGCCTATGCATTGGTGAAAGCTCTCAAAGCTTTCAGGATCTATGTTTTGCACTCGAAGATCACTGCATATGTCCCTTCAACCTCTGTGAAGGACATTCTTATACAGTCTGACATAGATGGGAGAAGGGGTAAATTGATCGCCAAGATCCTGGAATTTGACCTGGAGATTAAGCCCACCAAGTTGATAAAGGGGCAAGGTTTGGCTAAGTTGCTGGTTGAATCCAATTGCAAGGCTTTACGGATTAACTTCATCAATGAGCAAGCTGAGTCATCCAACAGGGATCCTCAGACCATCATACCACTAGCAGCATGTCCCTGGTACAAGGATATCTTGTATTTTCTGCAATAATTAAAGCCCCCTGACGGATTAGGAAAGAGTAGGGCCAGAGCCTTGAAGCTCAAAGCGGTCAGGTATTGTCTCATTGACCGAGCCTTGTTTTGGAGAGACCCTCTGGGGATACTATTAAGATGTCTGGACCCGCTGCAAGCCCAGAAGGTAATGTTCAATTTTCATAGCAGTCTCTGTGGAGGTCATCATTTTTGGAAGACCACAGCCCACAAAATCCTCCGGGCTGGATATTACTGGCCTACTTTGTTTACTAATGTCTGCAGGGAGGTCATGGCTTGCATTAAATGCTAGAAGTTCTCAGGTAAGAAGCAACTCAAATCTCTGCCATTAAATCCTGTAGTAGTTTCGTCGCCCTTTCAACAGTGGGGATTGGATTTCATCGGAGAGATTCATCCTCCCTCAAGTGGCCAACACCGGTGGATCCTCACTGCGACTGATTATTTCACCAAGTGGATAGAGGCTGTCCCCACCAGGAGCACTTCTCATAAAGTAATCATCATCCTCTTGGAAGACATCATAGCCAGATTTGGTTGCCCAAGTAGAATTGTCACTGACAATTCCACCCCCTTTAGGTCTGAGCCTCTGGTCAAGTTCTATGAACAGTTTGGGATTTCACTGGTTCACTCCACTCCATACTACCCTCAAGGAAACGGACTGGCAGAGTCTTCCAATAAAATCCTAATCAATCTCATCAAGAAGCTACTGGAAGACAATCAGAGGGCCTGGGACTCAAAGCTCAAATTTTCCCTTTGGGCTGACCGGGTAACAACAAAAAAATCCCTGGGTCTCTCACCTTTCCAACTTGTTTACGAAATAGAGGCCATTTTCCCCACTCAACTCGCCTTACCTGTGGCAAATTTCCTTCAAGATTTAGAAGTAGAACCCAACCATGTGGTCAGGAGGATTCATCAAATGGTGGAAGTGCAGCAGATCAGAGAACAGGTCATGGATAGGGCCTACCATCATCAGCAGAAGATCAAACAGGCTTTTGACAGGAAGAACAGAAAGAAAGAATTCAAGCAGGGTGACCTGGTACTCAAGTGGGACGCACCCAGGCAGGACAGAGGAAAGCACAGTAAGTTTGACGCCCTCTGGTTGGGGCCTTTCAAGATCCTTGAAGCATGTTCAAACAACACTTACAGGTTGCAGGATCTGGAAGGCGAAGAAGTTTTTAATGGCCCAGTGAATGGGCATTTCTTGAAAAAGTGTTTTTTGTGAGCCGCAGTCGGCTCTTTTGTTTTTGTAAATATTGTTTTTGTTTTATTTTCAGTTTGATAAATGACTCCATAGCCCAACAACAAAGACACTAGATCTGCAAAAGAGTTCTTAGAGAATCACAGGGACGACTCTATCCCCCATGGAGCCGAATGTTAGCGATATTTCTTGTAAGGGGGCTAGAATGCGAAAGGATGGGTTAAAAACCCACTTGTCCTAAGTTCGGGGACTAATACGCCCCTGATTAAATGAAAACTAAGTCTGGACGGCAGGGATCGCAGCGCCCGGATCAACGGTGCAGGTGGGATTTTGGACCCCCCCTCCTTTCTACCTTTAAGCGGAGGGGGGGGTATGGAATCCGGGGCGCACCTCTTCAATGGCCCAGATCAGCGCGCCCGAATCAACGGCGATAAGAGCAATTCCGGACCCCCCCCCCTCCTTTCTACCTTTAAGCGGAGGGGGGGGGTCCAGAATCGGGGGCGCAACTTTCCGACGGCCGAGATCTTAGCGCCCGGATAAATGGCGCTCGCGCGACCCCGTCATTCCCAGCTGCTCTGTGTTTAGCTAGCATGGACCCTTCTCCTGTCATGTCATCTTCCATAACCGCCTTTCTCCTGCTGCCGTGTGTCATCCATCCACCTCCCCTCTTTGGTCCACGTAATCCTCCTCCCTTCTCATCATCCAGTCGTCTCTTGCCATGTGTCCCACTCCTTTCCACGTTAGCACCTCGTCAAGGCGCAAGTCCATTATATTTCCTCTTCCCCCTTTCTGCCTATTGTCTTCCGCCAGGTGCCCTCCTCTGTCGCCTCCCTCGCACCTCGGCACTTCCTTCACGCCCTCATGATCCGGCGCCAGCACTCCTGTCATGTGCCCCATCCTTCGCGCTGGCCTCCACGCTCATTCGCCAAGTCAGTCAATTATTCCAGGTGGCAGCGCAAGAGGGCCTCCACGTCCCAAAGATGCCAAGTTGGCCGGGCCATCCTCAATCCCGATGAAGCAGTTATTGAAGCAGTTGGTGGTGGTTAGACATCGCCTCCGCCATAATGGGAAAGCACGACAATGAATTGAAGGCACGTTGATTCGCCGTTGGAACTGTCAAAGAGTCAGATTGCGTCTGACATAAGTTGCACAATCTCTCAGAGGTTGACTGTCAGAAATCCATGCAGACGCAAAGCCTTCAATGCAGTGTCTTGATTTTGCCGCTATTGTTGTTCTGAGTATATGAAGGCGTTTTCGCCATTTTTGTATCTATCGATGGTAGAGCTAAGCTCCCGACTGTAATGTTCCAGTGAACATTCTAGTTTTTTGGGTTATGTGTCTGTGTTTGAGATTTATTGTTTTATGACAAACAATTCTCCTTCTTCCATCTATGCTTTCGTCTAATATCAGAGTGTTCATGATCGAATGATTCGTGTGGACTGTTGCAGTAGTGTTATGATAAAGGATTTGTTGTGGCATTGTTGTATTCTCTGGTCTTTTGTGTTTGAATGTAAGAGGATCTTTCATTCGAATGCTTTCCCCTTCAGTCTGTTACAAACCTGATGTTTATGATAGACCTTCGCACTCTTCTCATGCAAGTCTTCCCCCTACTCACCCTTATTACAACTCACTGTTTGAAGTTTATCTAAGACCTCACTCACCCATGCATGCCTGGCCTAGTTTCTGAGTTGAGATGAATGTTCTGAGTTTGCTTCCATTTGATCACCCCTTTAAGACAAATCGTGACATTAAACTGATGGGTGTCAGTCTCTTCTCCTGCAAGCAATCCGGGAGTGAATTCTGACGCTAACAAGGTGGCATAGCTTAGTTAATTACTGAGAATGTTACCGACTACTGTCAGATCATGAGTGGTTGCTTTGGAGTGGTGCACTTCGTCCTATGGTTGGCTGGGGGAACGTTACAGAATGGTATCAGAGATTTAGTTCAACACTGATCATGGATGGGCTAGAGGGGTTCATTTGAAGTGAATAATCACAAAAGAGTAAATTCGAAGTGACCAGAATTGGAGTCATGGAGTGTCCATGGAAAAAGGTCGGCGTGCTGGCATGTGCACGGTAAATTTTGGCACCACGCGAGAAAACGATGGCGTGTCAGTGTGCATGGTAAATTGTGGCACCACGCGGAATATTATTATGTGTAGATGCATGCACTAAATTTAGCGTAGCATGGTGAGCACACACATAGTAATGTGCACATGGGGTGTGCAAGTATTTCTTAACGCAGAGGAGTTTTGTTAGTACGTGCATAAGTATGAGTATAAGTTGTTTTGCGAGGGTGTATTCAGTAGTGTGCGCAAATATTTGGGCGCTATGGAATATGTTAAAATTGACATGGTGCATGCATAGGATGAAATGCATGTGGAATATCGGTGCACAATACAAAACTATGCACAGTGGGTATTGATGCACAATGCAAGAGTAGTGCACGTAAGTTGTCGGTGTGACGAAGAAGAAATACATAGTAGATTAAGGTGCATGGAAAAACATTTTACCTTGTGATATTGCTATGCACGATAAATATAAATGAATGGGTCAAGTTTAATGCATGTGAAGTCACTTGGAAGGCGATGAGTCTGAGTGTAAATTGCATAATAATAAAAGAAAAAGAAACACATAACTGCATCGAAGCATTAATCAAAAAGAATTCCGAGTTTTAATTTCCTCCAATTTAAACAAATGAAAATAAAAATACAAGATTACAAGAAAAACTTATTATAAAAGAAGCCAAGATTCATAACATCACCAGATAGGAATTGTAATTAAACAGTCTAAAATCTTTTTCTGTATTTATATCATCGTATTAATCACAAAATTACAAAAGGGTGATGACAACAGTTAGCCTGTTGTAAAAAGGGTTGTTTGAAGAACATGCCTATCAGCTCTGGTACTCTTTACCTCTACTATCGGCTGTTCAAAATTCGCTGAGACATGATTATCTTAGTTGAAGATTTACTTCAGCTTAGCGATATCTGCCTTTAAGGAAGAATCTAACCAGACCGGTTGATTCTCCCCAACACTTCCGGCCGCTTCAGCCGTAGATTCCTCCTTCTTATGTCGCTTACTCCTTTTCTTCTTAGCGGCTCGCATGTTGATGACTAAATATTTTATAGTGGGATTCATCCTGGTTTCCAACCGCGATTCTGTAGCCGGCTCTGTATGAAACTTAGTTGCTAGAATGTGCGCAAGGACCCTTTTCTCCTTACTCACAGGAAAGTCTAGCATGTTGATTGAATAATCAATCTCACTCGAATTAGCCTTGTCCATGTATCTCAGGTTGGGGATACTGAAATGTGTCTTTACAAAGAGGAGGAAGTCGAGCAGTTTGGAGATTACTTCGATTCTGGATACACAAATATCTTGATACTTGGGGAGTGGTAATTATAGAACTCCATTTATGAAGCGCAGACGGATTATGTACAAGAGCGTTGCATTTCCATGCTTGGCCAATCCATTTCGAATGATTAGATTTTGAGTTCATTAGTTGGCGGCATTCAAATGATGTCAATTGGTTGCGAAGTACCAAACGAGTGAAGTAGGGTAATTTGACTAGCCGTCGCCCACTCCACGAGTGGTAGATTTGACATGTTGAGACACGTGATACCATGGCTTGGCGAAAGTGGTTTCAACAAACCACCTTCTTACTCAAGTGTATCTCTGAAGGCACTGCGTATCTGTGTTTTCGAGACTTGGGTCTTATCTAGAATTTCCATGGTGATAACACCAGGAAATCGATAGAGATAATTCTAATGTGTATATAGGATCAAAAGGTGCTTATTCTCATGAATTGTTGAAATTTAGCCTGATAAGTTTCAATGGATACACGTTTGGAAGAATTAACAACAACTCAATCACATCAGACTAGCGCAGAGTCCATAAGAATGGAAGAAGCACAGGGGAATTATAGTCAGCAAGAGGAGAGCAAAGGGGTGGATGTCGATTTGGGCATGGAAGGAATGAACTCCAACGAACATGGAAAATAAAGGAATGAAGATATGAATATGGCTAAGACCATTAAGAATTTGTAGAAGGATGTCCAAAGCCATAAAGCTGATAATGAAAGGCTTATGAAATCCAAAGAGGAGCAGGATGACTTCAACATGAATCTATTGGAGGGTTTGAATAGAATAGAAAATAAATTGGTTAAGGAGAGTGACTCAAGTAAATCTGAGAGTCACAAATCTTCAGAGGAGAAAGGAAAAGTAAAAAGTGATAATAGACATGACCATCGTTTCCAAAGGCATTCCAATAAGAGAGCAGGCAACAACTCAAGTTTATCCCCTGTCAGAAGGTATAAGAGATCTGGGGTGGATGAGCTGTGAGGAGAAATGAACAAAATCAAACCTCCTACATTTGATGGTGAGCACAAGAAGGATGAATATGCAGAAACATGGTTTCTAGGCATAAGGAAATATTTTCAATTGCATAATTATTCTTCTCATGCAAAAGGTAGAATCACTATCTATAAACTCAAAGGAAAGGCCTCCATGTGGTGGGATCAACTTGTGCAGGTGCGACACATTGTAGAGAAAAGTGTTACTTGGAAGGAATTCAAGAAGTATTTTGAGAATAAGTACTTAACTAAAAGGTACTATGACAAGAAAATGAAAGAGTTCTTTGAACTTAAGCTTGGAAGTATGACCATAGATGAATATGAGAGAAGGTTTCTGGAATGGCTGAAGTATGTCTCTTTCATTAATGATGAGATAGTCAAGATTCAAATCTATTTAAGTGGATTGCCATCGTTCATCAGTGAAAAAATATAGTATGATGATCCCAAGACATTAAAAGAGACCATAAGGAAAGCTAAATTCTTATATGATTAGCTAAAAGCAAGGCCAAATTTCCAAAAGGCTTGGGAAGACAATAAGAAATTCAAGGTGGATCAAAGGAAGAAGGGATCTAAGCCACCATTCTTTAGAAATAATCCACAATGGCAGCAAATGCATAAAGAACCCAGAGTGATTGACACAGGGAGTCAAGGGCCAAGACAACCACCTATGCAATGTTGTGGTTGTAAAGGAGACCATAGGTTCAAAGATTGTCCTCACAGAGGTGAAATAAGTAGGGTTGTTCACAATGTACGACGAGTAGAAACAATAGAGGACATGGGAAGATATGTACCAAGGATTTATGTAGCCCTGGACAACAAGAAAGAAGAGTATCAGTCCCACATGATTGAAGTGGAAGGTATGATCAACAACCAAACCCTTGCTATTTTAATTGATTCAGGAGCTAGTCATAGTTATATAGACCCTAAGATGGTGTAAAGTTTGCAAATGCCAAGAAGAAAGCATGGTAAATCCTGGTTGATGCAACTGGCCACAGGAGCTAGAAGAAAAGTTAATGAGATGGTTAAGTCATGCCTCATAGACATGAATTGACTGAATACCAAGGCAGATTTAAACATCTTGCCTTTAGGTTCCTATGACTGTCTAATTGGGATGGATTGGTTGGAACAACATCACACTCTCTTAGATTGTCACAACAAATCTTTTACTTGCCTGGATGAGGAAGGGAAACTAAGGAAGGTATAGGGAATTCCCAGGGCAGTAGCCATTAGAGAAATTTCAGCATTGCAGCTGAAGAAGTGTTACAGAAAAGGATGTCAAATAATTGCAGCTCATTTGGCAGAGACACCTAAAGATAAGGTGCCAAATTTGGAGGATTATGCAGTCCTGGAAGATTTTGTAGATGTGTTCAAGGAGGTACCCGAACTACCCCCAAGGAGAGACATTTATTTCTCTATAAATTTGATGCTTGGAGTAGTGCCAGTATCAAAGACTCATTGCAGAATGAGTACACCAGAATTGAAGGAGTTGCAAATGCAGCTTGAAGAACTTATGAAGAAGGGGTATATACACCCAAGCATGTCGCCTTGGGGTACCCCAGTCTTGTTTGTGAGAAATAAATATGGAACACTAAGGTTGTGCATTGATTTCAGACAGTTGAATAAATTGACTATTAAGAACAAGTATCCTCTACCAGGGATTGATGACCTCTTTGATCAATAGAAGGATGCAAAGATATCTTCAAAGATAGATCTCAGATCAGGATACCATCATGTAATAATTAAAGAGGAAGATACTATCAAGACCGCCTTCAGGACAAGGTATGGTCATTATGAGTTCACAGTGGTACCATTTGGGTTGTCAAATGCACCAATTGTTTTCATGTGCTTAATGAATGGTGTTTTTCGAGAGTATTTGGACAAGTTTGTCATTGTCTTTTTGGATGAAATTCTTATATATTCTGAGTCAGAGGAAGAGAATGAACATCATTTGAGGATGGTGTTGCAAGTATTAAGGGAACATCAGTTATATGCCAAATTGAGCAAGTGATCATTTTATCAAGAAACAAATTCATTATTTGGGGCATATCATTTCAAAAGATGGGATAGCAGTGGATCCTGAGAAGATAGAGGCCATTAGAGAATGGTCATCACCAAAGAGTGTGACAGAGGTGAGATCATTCATGGGTCTTGTAGGTTACTACAGAATATTTATTGAAGGATTCTCAAAGATTACACATCCAATCACATCCTTGCAAAGAAAAGGAATGAAGTTTCAGTGGACACTGGATTGTGAGAGAAGTTTCCAACACTTGAAACAATTATTTACAAGTGCTCCAATATTAAGGATCGCAGACCCAAAAGAATACTTCATCATATGCAATGATGCATGTAATGAAGGACTTGGTGGAATCTTTAGTCAAAATGGGTTTGCCATATGTTACAAATCAAGGAAGTTGAAGGATCATGAAAGAAACTATGCCACTCATGATTTGGAGTTGGCGGCCATAGTACATGCCCTGAGGAAATGGAGACACTACCTCATGGGGAAAAGGTTTGAGCTAAGAACATACCACAATGGCTTAAAATATTTATTTGATCAGCCAAATATAAATGCTAGGCTGAGCAAATGGTTAGAATTTCTAAGCCAATATGACTTTGATATAAAGCATATCAAGGGGAAAGAAAATAAAGTGGCTGATGCACTCAGCAGGAGGGTGCATGAACTACGTGCTACAACCATTAGCATGTACCAAAATGATGTTAAAAGAAAAATTTTGGAGGCTACTAATGCAGATCTGCAGTACAAAGAATTGGTAGCAATGCTACAACAGGGTAATATACTTTTGAAGGTGGATGAATATAAGTTGGGGATAGATGGAATACTATTGCGCAAGAACAATATTTTTGTTCCAAAATTTGAGGACTTGAAACGTATGATTTTGCATGAAATGAATAATGTTTCTTATGCAGGGCACCCTGGATATCAGAAAACCATGGCAGTGATCAAGAGACATTACTTTTGGCTAGGTATGAAGAAAGAGATCACCGAGTACATCGCTAGATGTATGGAATGCCAAAGAGTGAAAGATGAGAATAGACACCCAGTAGGGTTGTTGCAACCTTTAACCATTCCTAAATGGAAGTGGGAAGTGGTGACAATGGATTTTATTACGGGATTTCCTAGAACAGGCAAGATGCATGATTCAATCATGGTGATAGTGGACAAGCTTACAAAAACTACCCATTTTATTCCACTGAAAACTATGCACAAGGCAACAAAAGTTGTTGATATTTTCATGAAGGAAGTGGCACAATTGCACGGGATTCCTAAAACAATTGTGTCCAACAGAGACCTGAAATTCACCTCAAATTTCTGGAAAGGATTGTTCAAAGGATTCAGAATGAATCTGAACTTGAGTACAACTTACCATCTTGAGTCTGATGGACATACATAGAGGGTGAATAGAGTGATAGAAGATATGTTGAGAATGTATGTGATGGATAAACCATCAAAATTGGAAGACTACCTACACTTGGTAGAATTCACATACAATAGTGGGTATCGGGCATCATTAAAGATGATCCCATTTGAAGCACTTTATAGCAGAAAGTGCAATACTCCAGTGAGTTGGGATAATCCAGCTAATAGGACAGTAGTTGCGCCAGAGTTTCTCAGGGATATGGAGGACCAGATGACAAAAATTTAGCAGAATTTAAAAGATGCCCAAGACAGACAAAAAAGTTATGCTGATAAGAATAGAACCCACAGAGAATTCAAAGTGGGTGATCATGTTTTCCTGAAAGTGAAAGATAATAGGAGTTCCCTGAAGTTTGGAAGCTGCACCAAGTTGGAAGCTAGATTTTGTGGACCTTTTGAAATTCTGGAGAGGATTGGTCCAGTTGCTTATATGATTGCATTACCTGCATCTATGTTTATTCATAATGTATTCCATGTATCATTGCTAAATAAATATATACCCGATGCTAATCATATTATTTATTGGAATGTGATTCAGGTGGAGCAAGAAGGATCTTTTCAAGTGCATCTGGTGTGCATTTTGGATCGGAAAGTCAAGAAGCTCCGAAACTGAGCCATAGGGCTTGTAAAGATTCAATGGACCTGGTACGGTCCTAAGGATGCTACTTGGGAGCATGAAGATGCAATGCAGACATAATACCTTCATCTTTTTGAAGATTTTTGAAAACTCTGATATATATGGGTGTATGATGCACTGGGGACAGTGCATAAATAAGGGGAGGGGATTGTAATATCCCTTGACCGAAACCCAATTGTAAATGTAATATAAATATACTTAAGGTAGTGAGCTGTTTTGACCTCATTTGGTAATGCACAGCATGTGGCATAGTGTGTGCATGAACTGCGCAGTAAAATGATGTAATATGCACATCACAAGATATCGCACACAGTAACTAAGGTGCTCGCAGTACGGAGGACAATGAGCCTTGTGTATATGATATGTGTTATAGGCTGGTGAGCTGGTTATTATAAGTTGGGATGCTTATGTTTTGGTATTAGGATGGAACGCCTAGATGTCAAGGGCCAATGTGCCTACTTTGTACATGACTCATGATTAATATAAAATACATCACTGCGTGCAAACTGGCCACGATAAAAGAGATGGGGGACTGAACTTCACCAGTTAGGGAAAGGGAGGGCAAAAAGTCAAGGGAATATTATATTAATATTCCTAAAACGTAAAGTATGGATAATTATTTTATCCTAAGTTCTAAAGTTGGAGATAAGTGGAGCAAAGAAACTTTTGATATGACAAGTGTCAAGTTGGGGACATGCATTCATATCGTCGGGGGGGGCGATCATCGTGGGGAAAATCACTTTTCACGAAGGGTTCACAGTGATTCTTGTACACACTCAGTTATCTAGTCAAGGATTCCATGACCATTTTCACTCATGCATTTTGTTATCCTAGAGACAGCCGTTTCACCATTCGGGAACCTGTTCCCATAACCTTTTGGTTGGTGTACCTGGTTAGCTTGGACCAAGATTGAAGAAGCAGGTTGTTAGGCCCATGAGAAGTTCTCTGAGCGAGAGAATTGTTGGGGATTGATTCCCCAAGGTGCTAAACTATAGCTACAATGCTCTGAGACTTTCGGTCCGACCTGTTGCTGAATCCTTGGAAGGGAAGTGGGGCAGCCGAGGGACTATTGAGCAGAGAAGGGGCACACTTCTTTGGGTGGGACAAGCATGTGGGAAATGAGAGATTGTAGGATATTATTTGAGTTAGCACCTGAGACAGAGTCTTTCCTACTGTCCATGAGGCTTAGCCTGGGTAGGAACCCTTTACACTGGGTGGAGTTCAGTCCCAACTCGGGGTTGACTCACTGTTGAGAGTGATGAACAATGTAGTCTATGGATGGGAGGTTCGTGGATGGTCTGTAAGCAGTTGGTGACAATCTTTCTAAGATAAGTACCAGTTGTATGATAAAATTATATGCTTCTTTGTTATTTACATGCCTATGTTATGATTTTATCATATATACGATTATGATTTCTTGTGTGCTTATGGGTAATTTCTTGTAAATGATGCATATCTATAGTTACTGTTATTTCAGTATAAAAGTCATATGTTACAAAAAGAAAATGGTTGTTTATCTTTAAATCTTCCACAAGAATGTTGCATGTATATGTTTTAGCTGGATGCAGTTTAAAGAGTAAATATAGGTGGCATAACTCAGTTGATTATTGGAAATGTTACCGACTGGTGTCAGAGCATGAGTGGTTTCTCTAGAGTGGTGCACTTCATCCTGTGGTTGGACGGGGGAATGTTACACACCCGATGTTGATCATGGCATTGCTTGTACTTGTCATTGGACTTCTGTAGGATATCCCGAACCTATTGGTGGATGTGTTGGATCCGCTCAATGATCTAGGTGGCTTTGTCAACTTCAGTTGGAGCAGGATATGGGTTGGTTGAGGTGACTACAAGGGGTAGTGCAACATCTATGGGACCCAATGGTTGGAATCCCAAACCCACTTGAAAGGGGTTGTGTTCGGTTGAGATATGCATGGATCGAATGTAGCTATGTTGAACATAGGGGAGACTCTCATCCCATGTGAGAGGGTGCTTGGATTTATACATGTGCAGGATATGCATGATCATTCAATTTACAACCTTGGTTTGGCCATTTTTCTTGGGGTGGAAGGCCGTGGATTTGGTAATCTTGGTGTCCAATAGTGACCAAAGGCTTGACCAGAATGTGATGAGAAATCGACTATCCCAATATGAGACAATGGTTTGTGGTATTCCAAAATGTACCCAGACTCGTTCAAAGAAGAGCTTGGCAGTGGCATCTCTTGTGATGCTCTTATTGCAAGCGAACATAATCGCCATCTTAGAAAAGTGATCCACAACCACAAAAACATAGTCATTGCCCCACTTGGTGGATGGGAGTCCTGACATGTAGTCTATTGAGATGGATTCCCATGGCCTATCAGGACTAGGCAGAGGGGTGTACATGCCCTGTTTCTTAGTGGCCAATTTGGAAATCATGTAGGCAGTCCAGGAATTGATATACTTGTTGACCTCCTGTCGAAGTTTCAGCTAGTAGAAATTTTTCTACAACATTGCCACTGTCTTTTCAATGCTGAAGTGTCCTTCCACCCGACTGTAGTGGGATTCCCATATCATCTTTGCTAGATCGATAGATGGAATGTAGATATGGCCCAGATAGCAAAACAACCCATCCTGAATATGGATATTAGCAACAACTGTGTTTGCGTCCAAAATTTGGTAGGTGGTGGTGAAGTCTGGGTCTGTCTAGGTCTGTCTCATAGAGGTGGGGCCATCCAAAGGTCTCATGGCCGTAATATTCTAGCACCATGGTGAGTGTCACGACTGGAGGTTTGCTGAGGCAATCAACAACACGGTTGGTGCTTCCCATTTTATACTTGATGTTGAGGTCAAATTGTTGAAAGTACGTGGACCACTTCTGATGGAGGTCATTCTACAATTTTATTTGTGTCTGTATGAACTGCAGTGGCTTATGATTAGTGTGGATGACTGTCTCCTTCCCAAGAATGTAATTTCTCCACTGGAGGCAGGCTTGCACAATGGAGTACATTTCTTTGTCGTAAGTAGGGTACTTATGAAAAATATTTGATAGTTTATCACTATTATAGGCCACGGAGTGGCCGTGCTGAGTGAGAATGGAGCCCACAACATATTCTGAAGAATCTATATCTATCTCAAATAGTTTTTGCAGGTACGGTAGTGAAAGTACTGGGGCTGATGACAAGCGTTGATCCAAATCATTGAACGCTTGTTGTTGGGATTGGCCCCACAAAAATATTATCCTTACCATTACCCCTTGTTACTTGGATGAGGGCCCATGAAATATGGGAGAATCCCAACACGAACCTGCAGTAGAAATTGGAAAGTCCTAAGAAGCTTCAAAGCTCAGTGAGTGTGGTTGGGGTTGGCTAGTCACAGATGACTTGGATTTTGGATGGATCCACATGTACGCCATGTTGATCAATGATGTATCCCGAAGTATTGTTGTAAATAAGGATGTCATCCAGATACACCACTACAAAATTATTGGTGAATGGTTGTAGGATATCTTCCATCATCCTCATGAAAGTGGTTGGAACATTGGTCAAAGCAAAGGGCATGACCAACCATTCAAAAAGACCTTCCTTTGAATTGAAGGAAGTCTTCCATACATACATTTTTTCTATTGGGACCTAGTGGTAGCCAGAATTCAGATCAATCTTACTGAATTAATTGGCCCCCATGAGCTGATCAAGGAGGCCGTCGATTCTGGGAATCGGGTATCGGTTTCTGACTGTGATTTTATTCAGGTCCCGGTAATCAATGTAGAGTTGTCAGGTTCCATATTTCTTCTATACCATAACGATTGGGCTCTCGTAAGGTGATGAGATAGGACAGATGTTCCCCTTGTGGAGTAGTTCTTGGATCTGCCGCTTGATCTCATCATTCTCTAATAGAGAGCGATAGTAGATTGGCCCATTGGGAAGAGGTGCATCATTGGTCATATCGATGGGGTGCTTGAACTGACAGTGAAAAGGTACCCTGGTAGGTGAGGAGAATATATCAGAGTATTCTTCCACGACCTTATCCACTTGCTTCTGATATGTGGAGAGGTCGGTCTTGAAGACCCTAGATGTGGCTGCGATCTTTCTCTCATTCTGAGAGCGAATCATGAAGAAGACAAATTTTCCTATCTAAGGGATGACCTTTCTGCATTGCTTGGTAATGATCAAGGAAATAGCACTGGGTGGGACTGCCTCGGGTATCCTGTACAATTTCTTGTTCAAAGTAATAATAACACTGTGAGGCCTAGAATCATATATAACATGACGTTTCCATAAATATGGTTGGCCCAAAATAAAATTACAAACTTTGAGAGGGGAAACATCACACAATACCTCGTCTTTGAATGGATTGATGTTGTATGACATGCAACATTGTTGGCTGATGTGGATGTCGCTTCCTTGGTAGAGAAATCCGATGGTGTAGGGATGTGGGTGTGGCATTGTTGGCAGGGTGAGTCGCTTGAAAACCTTTGTCGAGATGAGGTTCTTTCGGCTACCTATATCAATGATGAAGTGAAACAGGGTACCCTTCACCCACATCTATGAATGAAAAAGGTTATCTCCTTCCTCTGGCTCGTTTGGTTCACCGGGTTGGATCTTGGTGGTAGCAATGGTAGCACTGGGTTCTACATCAATGATCCATCCGCCCCTTTTTGGTTTTGACTCAGAGTCGGAACCTGCATATGATTCATAGGCTTTCACCTTAGCCACCAATGACTGCTTTGAGCGACAATCAACAATGTTATGCCAGGGGCTCTTATGGAAGTCACACCACTTCCTAGTATATTTACTTATCTTTCGGGTTTCCTTCTTTCCTTGCAGTCTAGACTAGATGTGTTGAGGTTGTCCATATTTTCTCTATCCTTTGTTCTACAGGTTGGGGCCACCCTTTCATGGCTTTTGCTGTGAGGGGTTTCTAGACCCAAATTTTCGTGTCTTTTGATTGAGCTTCTTCTCGATTTTGATGGTATATCGGTAGGTCGCGCCCAAGGATGAGATGTCCAAAAAATCCATTTCTTCCTGGAGGTATCTATGGATACCATCACAATACTTGAGCAACAATATGTCACTCAAAATATTTTATACCCAACTTGGTGCGCAAGGTGTGGAATATATTTGTGAACTCGGGCACCGCTTCATCTCTTTCCTACCGCAGCATGGTCCATTTTGTGTATAGGTTGTCATAACTTCCAACATGGTAGTATTGTTCCTTAATAAAATCCCTAAAGGACTCCTAGGTGACTTTGAATGTAAATAATGAGGGTTCCTCTATTTCCTTTTGCTCACAGAAAGTTTCCCACAAATGTTTGACATGGGGGATGACTTTGAGGATTTCAAAAGTAATCATTTCTCTTTTTGAGAAGTTATGGATAGAGAAATACCCTTCTAGAAGATTAAACCATTTTTATACTGCATTTGCATCTATATTTCCTTCAAATATAGGAATATCAAAGTTGATTTTTACCTTGAAGGGGGTGACGCCTCCATCTAAGGAAGATGTGTCGCCTGTTGGTAGTCGTTGAAGGATTTGCGCAAAACTATCCATCATCTCGTTCCTATGTTGTGTGAGGGCTTCCTTGAGAAACATTTTGAAGGGATCTCGTGTCCTTTCCTCTTTGTTTTATTCTACAATGAGAGTTCATTTGGGTGTGCGAGATATTTTTTCCTCAAGAGAAACAAGCTCGAGACCCATTTCTTTGTACCTTGACCTCGTTGGGGACATGCATTAAGAACGACAAGGAGCAAACCACTATGATACCACTGATCTGGAATATATTTGCAGAAAAAAATGAATACAGATTATTATCAAAATATTCTTAATACAAAATAACAAATATACAGTAAAATTGGTTTCTATTCAATAAGGAAATAAGATGAAACTATAAAATGCAGTGGAAACAAGCTTGCTAGAATGGTGGCATCTTATCTCTGAGAAGAGATGTGACAGTTGTGCTCATTCACAAGAAGATGATTACAATGAATCTTTGAATTCCTTTTTACAATAAACATGAATTTCAAAAACCCTAGACATCCAAAAACCTAACCCTAGGAGATGAAGCGCCAAAAGTCATGTGGGCCCCGTTTGGGTAACTTAGTACATCAACTTCCCAGGGTAATAAATTTTGCATACGACCTCCATTTTAGGCGCACGATAGACCATTGGAAATTTCTATCCAAGGACTACACATTTTGTTTTCCATCTATCAAAGGTCATTTTGATTGCAGCGAGCACTAAAAATGTTGTTTAGTGCCTCAAAACAACCCCGCAAGTCAGGGACCCAAAAACTAGGAAAAAAACTGCCAAAATGAGCAAGTTAGAATAGGTGGGAGGCCACTAAAATCCATATGGATATGATGGCTTTCTAATTTCTTGGTATAGACATTAGAATTAGAATGACACCTAGAGAATCTAGTGTCAATAAGAAAGTTTTCCATTTTGGCATAGCAAGCTCGGGGAGCTTGCTTAAGACCATAAAGAGATTTGTTAAGGTGAAAAACAAGGCTAGAGTGATTTTGTACATATCCAGGAGGTTGTTCCATGTAAATTTATTCTTGCAAATATCCATGCAAGAAGGCGGATTTGACATCCATATGATGGACCTCCCATTTATGTGAGGCAACAAGGGAAAGAACAAGGCAGATGGAATTAATTTTAGCTATAGGGAAAAAGGTTTCATTATAGTCAATTCCTTCAAATTGGGAAAATCCTTTGGAAACTAACCGATCCTTGTGTCTTTCAACACTTCCATCTGATGCATACTTAGTTCTATAGACCCATTTACATATGAAAAGTTTTATTCCTTTTGGAAGAGGTACAAAATCCCAAGTATCGTTGGCCATTAAAGAACGATACTCTTCATTCATTATTTCATCCCAATCTGGATTACCTGAAGCTTCTACAAATGTATTTGGATCACGAGTCTCTGAAACTTGAGCCAAAAGAGAAGAGACTCGCTGAAATTGTGAACGTGTTTGATGATGATCTGAAGGATCACCGACATGACCACTAGTTGCTTCTTATGTTGAATAGACCCATCTAAGAAGCGGTGGAACTGGTTTTGGGTCAGGTTCAAAGGACTCATATGGAGGAAGGTGAGCAGTCGAAGGTGTATTTTCATCATCATCATCATCATTTGAAGAAGAAACCAGAATAGGAACAGAGGAAGGAACAAACTCCGAAGATGGCTCACAGGCCGAAGAAGGCACAATTGTCGAATTAGGCTTGCAGGCCAAGAGATTTTCATTAAATTTAACATCTCTTATAATAATAATTTCATTAAAATGTGGTTGAAGAAGTCTATAACCTTTGACATATTCAGAATAACCAACAAATATACACTTCTCACTTTTAGGCTGCAATTCTTTCCTTTTCTCATCAGGAATGTGAGCCCATGCTATACTGCCAAATATGTGGAAGTGACTTACATCTGGTTTAATTTTAGTCCAAGCTTCTTCCAGTGTTATATTTTTAAGAGCCTTTGTGGGAGTGTGATTTACTATTTTATTTGTACAGTTGATTGCTCCCACCCAATACTTTAGACTTAATCCCTTAGATTAGATCATACAATTAGCCATTTCTTTTAATGTGCGGTTCTTTCTCCCAGCAACACCATTTTTTTGTGGTGTATATGGAACAATGTGTTTCATTTGGATGCCATGTGTAGTGTAGTTACTTGTAAAATTATTGTTCACATATTTGCATCCATTATTTGTTCTTAACTTTTGAATTTGATGTCCAGATTGCTTTTCTACAAGGGCCTTGTAGGAAAAAAACTTGTCAGAAACTTTGCTCTTAAGTTTTAAGAAGTAAATCCAAGTACATCTGGAAAAGTCATCAATGAATGTTAAGAAATACTTGCACCCAGAAAAAGAAGGAGAAGAAAGTGGACCACACAAATCACTGTGAACAAGCTGCAAAGGGTCTGAGGCGTACCAAAGAGGCACGTTTGTCAAAATTGTCCCGATGATGTTTGTCGAGAACACAACCGACACAAACACCATCTCTACATGAAATAAGAGGAATACCAGTCACCATATATTGACTACATAGTTGTTGCAATGAGGGTAAAATCATGAAGGTGGGTAACACTTTTCTGAGAATCGGGTCTCCAAAATTCCTAGAGACCTTTATTCGGTTGAACTAATACTTTTTTCAGCAAAAACATGTTTTGATCTAACCTTTGAACGTCAAATCGAATGGTACCGTGACGATGCCCTCGATTTTTGTGTATAATTTTAGTTGGACGAGTTTTTTTCATCCAGTAACATCTTTTCGACCAAAATATATTTTTGCCAAGAGGTTCGTTCAGCGAAAAACTTACTAGTGGGACAAATTTTTTCATTCGGTAACATCTTTTCGAACAAAAGAATGTTCGGCCGAAAAATCCTTCGGTCGAAGGTTTCTTTCGTCTAAAAAAAAAAATCGGATGAAAAAGGTTTTATATATTTTACTCACAGATCGTCCAGTCCATCCTTTTGGAGCTGCTGACAGTCTGGTATTGTTGGTCATTGTTGTCGATGTTGGTGTTGTTGGTTTTGATTAAGGTTGGTTTTCATTGATGTCAACCCTTGAAGAAAGTCTGGTAGCACAAAGGTTTGGGTAATGGACCTAAGTTTGTTTGATGTAAAGATGAATCATTATTGTCTTTTCATGGTTGATAACAAGTACAGATGGATGAACTCTAAAGTGGTCCCCTTATGGTGAAAGCCGTCATAGGAAGGCGCTTTGCAGATTGAGTTATTCTAGAAGTATGGTTAGAGAACCCATGCTTAATTGAGGAATAATGAGATGAAGGACAACTATTTTGTTAGTGAAACTATCCTAGATGCATAGTGTTTGTCATGCCATTTCCAATGGTATGTGGAACTTCACATAAATCCTCACGGTTAGAGAGTTATGACCATATGAAATTGGAGAACCCTCATGAGTCTTATAGGAGCCCCCAAGAGTCAAAGTGTCTTGCAAAATAAATTATTTTAAATGGAGAAGCCCTAAAATAAGGAAAGTGCAAGGCTACATGAAGATATAAATAAGAGACAAAGCTCACTCATTAAAGACACACATGTACATATTGTATATCTATTTTCTTGTGTAAATCTTATTGTAAATACTTGTGGATACATATGAAATGGCGAACGTCCGAGGTAGCATGAAGGGTTGATGATGAAATTCTTGGAATTATGGAGAATACAAAAAACCCTATTTTCTAATGCGTACACGGGCTATCGGTGTATAGGGTGCGTACAATACGCGGGCTTTCTATGTATAGGGTGCATACGTACACGAGTTAGTTGTGTATAGGGTGAGTACATGTTGATAAATCCATGGAAAATTGAGAAGATGAAGATGCAGAGGTTCTAGATTATGAGATCAAGCTCCCAGGAAGGCCTAAAGTGCATAGATACATCAAATCCATCCATTGGTTCAAAACGTATGTCTTATTTCTATGAATAGTTGGATTTTGATGTATGCATGAGGAATGACGATGGAGATTTGAGGATTCTCCCTAGAGAGACTAGTGGCTACATGGGATCTTCTGTATAAGTCATATCTATAGAAATACTGTGCTGGTATGTTCATCATTAATACTTCTTGTGAGGCACATCTTGTATTTCTTGGCACATGGCTATGGGTTTTTATGGTACATTGTTGAGATCTTGTATTTGTGTAGTAGTTGATGTATTGAGAGGATGAATATCATAAAGGGTTTGATGAATAAGATCATGTGGGGGATATTATAATTTTTCATGATTACACACATCTATGTGGCACATGACTAGAGAGAGGCATGTTTTCCTTGAATAAAGTTTATGTATAAAGATGCATGCACAGGGTACAGTTAAAGTCTGGATACAGTGATAGGTTACCGATCTATGTGAAAGACATTACAGAAGGTCATAAGTTTTCAAGAAAAAGGAAACCCTAGTTTTCATAAGGCATACACAGGCTACATAATAGTTAGGTGGTGTACATATGCGGGCTACATAACAGATAGGGCACGTACATACACAGGCTGCAACACTACAGGTCGCGTACCAAAGTTGCACATTGTAAATCCACTAAAGAGATTTGGGACAAGCTTCGAAATATTTATGAAGTAGATACAAAAGCCAAAGCAACAAAGCTTCAAACTTGCAGAGGTCAGTTCGAACAACTAAAAATGAAGTAAGATGAGAATATTACAACCTACTTCTTACGAGTTGATGAAACAATGAATGTAATCATAAGATTAGGAGAAGAAATCAAAGAATCTGTAATTGTTCAAAAGGTATTAAGATCTCTTCCTATGATATTTGACCCTAAGATATCAACAATAGAAGAAAGATCAGATCTAAACTCAATAAGCATGGACGAAATGCATGTAATCTTCACAGCATATGAAAGGGAACCAATGGTAGGTATAGAGGTAAGCTTCTTTTAATTTGTTTTAATTGTGATTGTATTGGTCATTTTTCTAACAAATGTCCTCATAAGAAAAAGAGAAATGATGAAGGTTACTCAAAAGGAAAACAAACATATAAAGGAAAAATAACTACAAAGAAAGTTTTCAAGAAAAACTTATGCACCAAAGAAGACATCTCATCATCAGATGAAGATGAAGTCAGTGACAGTGAGACATGAAGAGTTCTATTCATGGAAGTATAAGACTCTCATAAAGAAGACTCTGAAGAAGAATATGAAGAAGCCAAAGAAGAATATGAAGAAGTTGAAGAAGAAATTTAAGAGGCAGAAGTTGACTTTCGAGAAGAATTAATGTGCGCCATAGAAGTTATCAAAAGAGAAAAGAAGAAAAACAAGAAACTACAAGCATAACTAGACAAGAAAGAATACACTCAAGAACTAGAACAAATGATCACAAAATTGAAGGTTCAAATAGAAGAAGATAAAAGAATTGAAGAAGCACTCAAAGAACAACTAGAAGAAAAGGACAGGATCATTGGAAACTTGGAAACATATATTTTCACATTAAGAAAGGATATTCAAAAGAAAAATATGTAGAATAGCTCAAAAGTTTTGGATGACATTATCAACAGTCAAAAATCTCATTTTGACAAGACCAGACTTAGATACAATCAGACAAAAAAGGGATGAATCTCCAAAATAATAGAGAAAGAAACATATCCAAAAATCTATGCAGAAACAATCAAATGGGATAGGAAGATATACAAGGAAGATTATATGGACACTCCTCCACTGAGAACACTTAGATTTCAAAATCAACAACCGACATATAGGCCTCAAGAAGAAGAAGGATTCACAAGAGCACCTCCTTTCAAAAGATCCTCATCTCCCAAGTATCAAACTATATTTTTTGGTTTATGTTATGCATGTAATAATTTTGGACATAAAGCTATAAGTTGCAGAGATAACAACATGAACAATAACAAATTTGAGAGTCATACACAAAGGGGTTATTCAAGAAGGCCTAGTGAAACACAAAGAAGAAGTTACAACATGTTTGAATCTTTGAGCACTGAAGTGGAATGTTACAAATGTAACAATTTTGGACACATGGACAAAGAGTGTAGAATGGAAGTCTCTCCTAAATAACCTCAACAAAATAACAATAGTCACAAACATGAACCTTGTAAAAGGACATGGATAAGAAAGTAAGATCAGTATAGTAATGAATAATGCACAATTGCTCTACAAGATAAGCAGAAGAAACATGGTTGGTATGTTGACAGTGGGTGTTCAAAACACATGACAGGTGATAGAGACAAGTTTCTTACATTATGAAAGGAAAAAGATGGATCAATGACCAGTCTCCTTCAAAAATGATGATTCAACCAAAATCATTGGAAAAGGCACAGTCCGAATTGGGAACAAGAATGAAAAGGCATAAAATGTTCTACTAGTAGAAGATATGAAACATAATATTCTAAGTGTGAGTCAAATGTGTGAACAAGGTCATAAAGTTACTTTTGATTCACAAAAGTGTGAGATAAGAAAATAAGGTTCAGGGAAATTGATTGCTACAGCTGCAAAAAAATTCAAGGAACATATATGTGTTAAGTGAAATTGGAAATGAAAAGTGTTTTCTAGGAAAGGAAGATGAAAATTTTCTATGGCATAGAAGAATGGGTCACATGCATTTTGATAACCTTGTTAAAGTCAACAAAAGAGAAGCAGTTAGAGAAATGCCCCAGATCACAAAACCAAACAATATTTTATGCCAGCATTGTCAACAAGGAAAGAAAACAAAGACTAGGTTCAAATCAAAGGAATATTCAACGACAAGACCAATGGAAATTGTGCATACTGATCTAGTTGGACCAACTACAACAAATGGATTAGAAGGTGATAAATACTTTATGTTATTAGTTGATGATTATACAGGAATGACTGCAGTTTTCTTTCTCAAGAATAAGTTAGAAGATTTTGAAAACTTCAAGATGTACAAGGAAATGGTTGAAAATCAAATGGATTAAAAATCAAATGCTTGAGATCTGATAATGGAGGAGAGTTCACCTCAAACGAATTTATGGACTACTGCAACAATCATGGAATAAAAAGGCAATTCTCCATTGCTAGGACACCTCAACAGAATGGAGTTGTTGAAAGAAAGAACAGGACAATATAAGAAATGGCTCGAACAATGCTAATGGATTCAAAATTGACAGATATTTTTTGGACACAGGAAGTTCATAAAACAATTCACATTCAAAAAAGAGTAATTCTTAGAAACAACACCGACAAAACTCCTTACGAGCTATGGAAAGGAAGACCAACAAATGTTTATCACTTCAGAGTTTTTGGAAGCAAATGCTATATCAAAAGAGAATATGGAAGAATGGGAAAGTTTGACTCTCATGTGGACAAAGGAGTACTTGTTGGTTACTCAAGTACAAGGAAAGCATACAAGTGTTACAATATAAGATTGAACAAAGTTATGGAAAGAATCAATGTGACAATTGATGAAACAGGCAGACCAGAATCAAAGGAAGAAGAAATTGAATCAATGAAACAACCCTTAGAAGAAGAAGTAGAAGATGAAAAAGAAGTAGAAGAGGAAATGAAGAGAATCTGACAGAAGCAGAAGAGAAAGTTCAACAAGTGTCTCCAAAGACACCCAATAAATGAGTATAGAAGAATCATCCTTCAGATCAGATTATCGAAATAAAAGATGCAGGAGTTGAGACTAGAAGAAGAATCCGTTCACCAGAACAAACACACCTAGCACTCTTATCTACAATTGAACCAAATTGTTTTGAAGAGGCCAACAAGGATGAATTTTGGAATAAGGCCATGGATGAAGAATTGGATCAAATAGAGAAAAATGACACTTGTGAATTGGTTCCAAGACCAAAGAATAAGAATGTGATCGACACAAAATGGGTTTTTAGGAAAAAATTGAATGAATATGGACAAGTTACAAGGAAAAAATCTAGATTGGTATGTAAAGGATATGCATAGATTGAAGGAATCGACTTTGAAGAGACATTTTCCCCAGTTGCTAGAATGGAAACAATCCGTTTTCTTTTAGCTTATGCATGCTCCAAAAATATTAAAGTATATCAAATGGATGTAAAATCATCTTTTCTAAATGGGGAACTTGAAGAAGAAGTCTACATTGAACAACCAGAAGGATTTCAGTTGTCAGAGAACATAGATTATGTGTGTAAATTAAAGAAGGACTTGTATGGTATAAGATAGGCTCCTAGAGCATGGTACTCTAGACCGGATAAGTATCTGCAACAGGTAGGGTTCATAAAAGGAAGTGTACACAACAACCTCTACATCAAGGTATGTCATGGTAATATTTTATTAGTTGAAGTTTATGTTAATGATAATATTTTTGGTAGTGATGATGACAGGTTAAGCCATAAATTTGCAAAATATATGCAGAATGAATTTGAAATGTCCTTACTTGGAGAACTATCTTTCTTTCTGGGACTTCAGATACGTCAAAGAAACTAAGGAATTTTTATTTCTCAAACCAATTACATCAGAGAAATGCTAAAGAGGTTCGGAATGGAAGATTGCAAATCAATTATCACTCACATGAAAACCAGTTGCAAGTTGAGAAAAGATGATGATTCGAAGTCTACAGATCAAAGGAAATACAGGTCAATGATTGGCAGTGTTGTCGCAAGAGTTTGTTCTAGGCTGTAATAGAGACATGCCTTAGCACATTTTAAATGAAATAAATTTAGTCACTCGGACTTGACTTGGGTTGCATGCAATTAAATTCTGAGATAACCTCGAACCACTTTTGATTGGAAACTGCCCCTTCCAACCCGAGAGGGATCTCTCGAAAATATGTCACAATAGGAAGTAGTCCTATTGTGACATATTTTGGGTTTTTAGGGTTGGTGGGTTGAACCAGGAGGTAGTCCATTGGGAATGGAGTCAAATGATCAAGCAAATAATAAGAGTGTTTCGGTGATGGAAATCCATGGAACATAGGTGAGGTAGAAGTTGTTTACAGAGAGAAGGGTTTATAAAAGTATGGAAACATAATAGAGAGAAAACATATCAAAATTCAAGGAGCACTTAGCAATGACTTAATTCCAAGCATAAATCAGTCGAAAGAGATGGTTCGGACAGAGCATCTATCCAAGGATGAATTATGAACCTTCATATCTCTACAAGAAACAACCTATAACATGTCCTGCAATAGAGAATCTAACAAACAGATGAATTCCATTACAAAGACAGTCACAAATTCGGAATAAAATGGAAATAAAACCAAGTGAAATGATGCCAGAATGAAGCAATAAGACATTCTCTGCAAACAAAATCACAAGAATCTCTGTTGTAGATTAAAAATGGCTCTGCACTCTTTTATTTAAATAGGAAAACAAATGCTACAGCCTAGGAGTACTACTCTTGTGTGCCTTTTTTTTTCTCTCTCAAAGAGATATACAATATATAATCCTTCAACGTATAACAGATGAGAAATGACCTTAAAACTGATTGAGAAATGAACTGGCAGTTATTTAACTGAAATCTGGGCGCGTTCCTACATTTCTAGGTCATGTCTGCAACACCATTTTCAGGGAACTTTTTCCTACCTTCCTAAGCTCTAAATTAGGATATGAAGATACCACTGGAAATATTAGGATCTGTATATGTCAATCGACTATTCAAACATGTAAAACGACCTCTCCAAGGTTGAGAAAAGTGAGTTTTCCCACAAGCATTGTTTTTGGAAAAACCTGCGATTTCAATGGCTAACAGGCCGAAAACAGGGGTATCTTAGCCACCGAAAGTCTTGGATTTCAACAGCTAACAGTGTGATTTCAGAGCACTGTAAGCCACCAAAAGTCCTGAAACCCCGATTTCGGCTTTCGGCTTTCAGGGAAACAAAGCAATGGTCAAAATATTTATGTCGGCCAAACCCCCAACTACCGAAAACTTGAAATGGTGATGTGGCACTTATGTAAAACCTTATTATAGCGATTTTATTTTCCGTTTATTACTTTCAGGTTTTGGGTTTCAGGGAAACAGAGCATTGGTCAAAATATTTATGTCGGCCAAACCCTCGACTGTGAAAAACCTGAAATGGTGACGTGGAACTTATGTAAAACATTATTGTAGCGATTTTATTGTCATTTATTGCATTCTTTTAGTACCTCCACGTGACTTGATTTATGGGTAAAAACACATCTACACTTTCGGAAGATAAGGGAATATGAAACCTGATATTTAAGCTACCGAAAGTATGCACTTTCGGTAGTTAAACACTATAAATGTTTTCCTCCTAAGCTATCGAAAGACAAAATTTCAATATTTGTTCCAACAGGTAGCCTACTATATGTGACAACATCCAGACCAGATGTAATGTAGGCAGTTGGACAGGGGTCACAATTTCAAGAAGCACCAAAGGAATCACATGTATTAGTAGTGAAGAGGATTTTCAGATATCTCAAAGGAACAAAAGAGTTTGGATTATGGTATCCAAAAGGAAAGGATCTATCACTTATTGTCTACATAGATGCAGATTGGGCAGATTGTATTAATGACCGATGAAGCACCAGTGGAGAAATGTTCTACTTAGGTGAGTGTTTAGTATCATGGATGAGCAAGAAACAATCAACAATATCTTTATCTACAACTGATACAGAGTATATTGCAGCAACATCATGTTATACACAGGTTCTTTGGATGAAATAAAATCTGACATATATATAGGTTGAGTATGATGATCCCATTCCAATCTATTGTGATAATACAAGCACCATTAGTATCTCGAAGAAACCAATGATGCAATCCAAGACGAAGCACATTCCAATCATGTATCACTTTCTACGGGAGCAGGTTGTAGAAAAGAACATCAAAGTTGAGTATGTGGGCACAAAAGAACAAGTGGCAGACATCTTTACAAAACCACTTCCATAGGAATCCTTTGAATATCTTTGCCAAAGAATTGGAGTTATTTCTACTCCAAAATGAATGCTTTTTGAATGCTTAACTTATATGTCTTAGATGTACACAAGGAAGCACCATAAGAGGACAGTTCATTCAGGGGGAGCAACCCCAGATGGAAATATACCTTTTCCATTGATGACAAAGGGGGAGAGATTTATCAGATGCAGAGGATAGAGGCATGGTTCTAGGGGGATAATATTTATTAGATTCAGAGGACAAATGCATGGTTCTAGGGGGATCATGAGTGATATGATCTCAATATTTCATTAGAGTGTTTCCATCAATTCCAAAGGGAGAGATTGTTGATTAAGGTTGGTTTTCATTGATGTCAACCCTTGAAGAAAGCACGGTAGCAAAAAGGTTTGGGTAATGGACCCAATTTTGTTTGATGTAAAGATGAATCATTAGCGTCTTGTCATGGTTGATAAGAAGTACAGATGGATGAACTCCAAACTGGTCTCCTTATGGTGAAATCCCTCATGGGAAGATGCTTTGTGAATTGAATTATCCTAGAAGTATGTCTATAGAACCCATGCTTAATTGAGGAATAATGAGATGAAGGACAATGATTTTGTCAGTGAAACTATCCTAGATGCATAGTGATTTTCATGTTATTTCTAATGGTATGTGGAACGTCACATAACTCCTCACGATTAGAGAGTTATGACCATATGAATTTGGAGAACCCTCATGAGTCTTATAGAAGATCCCAAGAGTCAAAGTGTCTTGCAAAATAAATTATTTTAAATGGAGAAGCCCTAAAATAAGGAAAGTGTAAGGCTACATGAAGATATAAATAAGAGGCAAAGCTCACTCAGTCAAGACACACTTGTACATATTGTATATCTATTTTATTGTGTACATATTATTGTAAATACTTGTGGATACATCTGATGTGGCGAATGTATGAGGTGGCATGAAGTGTTGACGGAGAAATTCTCGAAATTACAACGACTACAAAAAACCCTATTTTCTAATGCTTATGCGAGCTGCTAGTGTATAGGGTGCGTATAATACACGGGTTGTCTGTGTATAGGGTGCGTACGTATGCAAGCTGGTTGTGTATAGGTTGAGTACATGTTGATAAAGACATGGAAACTTGAGAAGATGAATATGCAGAGGTTCTAGATTCTGAGATCAAGCTCTTAAGAAGGTCTAAAGTGCTCAGATACATCAGATCCATCCATTGGTTCAAAAGGTATGTCTTATTTCTATGAATAGTTGTATTTTGATGTATGCATGAGGAATGGTAATGGATATTTGAGGATTCTCCCTAGAGAGACTAGTGGCTACATCGAATCTTCTGTATAAGTCAAAACTACAGAAATGCAGTGTTGGTATGTTCATCGTTAATACTTCTTGTGAGGCACATCTTGTATTTCTTGGCATATGGCTAAGGGTTTTTATGGTACATGGTTGAGAGCTTGTATTTGTGTAGTAGTTGATGTATTTATAGGTTGAATATCAAAAAGGGTTTGATGACAAAGATCATGTGAGGGATATTATACTTGTTCATGATTACACACACCTATGTGGCACATGACTAGAGAGAGACATATTTTCCTTGAGTAAAGGTTATGTATGAGGATGCATGCATAGGGTACACTTAAAGTCTGGATACAGTGACAAGTTACCGATTTATGTGAAAAAAGTTACAAAAGGTCAGAAGTTTTCAAGAAAAATGAAACCCTAGTTTTCAGAAGGCATACATAGGCTGCATAACAGTTAGATGGCGTACATATGCGGGCTGCATAAAAGATAGGGTGCATACATACACGGGTTGCAGCACTACAAGTTGCGTACCTATTGTATTTTTGTAGATACATGTTTAATTCAGGTACAGATTGATTACATGACAATTGTACAGGTTGGATACAAGTTAGTAGTACAGGTTGATACAATTGTACAATAGTATATCTCACAATGATAGTGTGACAATGGTTCCATCATTCTACTTCTACTCCAGGGAAGTTGGACGAGGCAAGGATAGGTGGTTGTAGCCGCCTTCTGGTTGTAGACGAAGAACATAGGGGGTTGTAGCCTCCTTCTGGTTGTAGCCATAGAATTGGTGAGTTGGAGCTTCCCTTAGGTTGTAGCCTGAGAAACCAGGGGGTTGGAGCCTCCTTCTAGTTGTAGCTAGAAAACAAAGGAATTTGGTGCTTCCAATGAATGTGATTCTTCAAGACATATAGTAAAAAATATTATGTTGTTTTCTCCTTCTTTGGGTTTCCATGTAAAACACTGGTGTATTGTGTATGTGTGTGATTATTTATTTCTTATTTCTTATTATTGGATAATAATTCTACATTCATATAACACTTGGATTATTTGGTGAAAAAGGATTATAATTGCACTATTACTGATTCACCCCCCCTCTCAGTAATCCAATAGTTTGTGTTGTTGTCGTTGTTGGTGTTGGTGGTCCTGTAGTTGTTGGTGTTGGTGGTATTGTAGTTGTTGATGTTGTTGGTGTTGTTGTCGTTGTTGGTGTTGTTGGTGTTGTTGGTGTTGTTGTTGTTAGTGTTGTCATTGTTGGTGATGTTGGTGTTGTTGTGGTTGTTGGTGTTGTTGGTCGTTGTTATAGTTGGTGTTGTTGGTGTTGTCGATGCTGTTGTTGTTGGTGATGTCATTGTTGGTGTTGTTGGTGTTGGTGCGATTGGACGTTGTTATAGAAGGTATGTTACATTTTTTTAAATTACTATAATTTAGTGTAAATTAGATTAGTGTAATTTAAATTAGCCTAAATTACTGTAATTAGGCTAGTTAGCGTAATTAGCCTGTTAAACAATGAATTAAGAAAAGTGAATGCACTGTTCTTAATTCATTGTTCTTTTAATTCACTGTTCTTTTTTAAGCACAATGAATTCACTGTTCTTAATTCACTGTGCTTTGTCATTGTTGGTGTTGTTGGTCGTCGTTATAGCAGTTATGTTATAGTTTTTTAAATTAGTGTAATTTAGTGTAAATTAGTGTAAATTAGTGTAATTAGGATAATTAGTGTAATTAGGATAATTAGTGTAATTATCTTGTTAAATAGTAAATTAAGAAAAGTGAATTCACTGTGCTTAATTCACTATGCTTTTTAAGCACAGTGAATTCAAATTGTGCATGTGAATCTATTTGTCAAAGTTTGATGTAAATCTAGTGTTCATGGAAAAGAGATTGATGTATACTTGTTTCCCAAAACCAATCTCACAAGTTATCATCAAATACAAATTAATTATAAGTGTCTGGGTTATCAACAATCTGATTCATGCAACCCCCAGATGGGGTGCCACGTTGCAGATCCGAGCCACACAGGATAACGCCGGGATGCACCATTAATACATCCATTGACGACCATCCCCTCAGCAATTAAACAAGCATGAATCTATGTAGCAAAATTCAGGAGATGAGCCCCTTCACACAAGTGACCGGTACAGTGCACCAACACACTCGGAAGAAAGCCTTAATTTCCATGGCGGTCGCTATTGTCCTCCTCCTTATCACCCTCCTTGATAGCATTGAGCGACATTTGCTCACTACAGAGTTGAATGCAGAGTTGGATTTAGCAGAGCCGCATTTTATAGACTCACTGGAGCTTTGGAGTAGAGCCTTCCACCCACAAGGAACCTTGGGCATCTCCAGGGTCTTCATTATGCCCAGAGCACGAGGTGAGCTATGTAGGGGTGCAACTTGGTACATAGTTGAATCTCGCTAGCAGAGGCATAAGAAATTCGAGCAGGCACTAGCCATGGCATCCTTGCGAAGACGCAAGAAACCACGAACGCCTCCAATGGCGTACATGGAAGAGATCACCCTGGATGATTCCATGCAAAGCTATCTGAAGCTCCCTCTATTCATAGTCCCAGAAAATTGGAATCCACCCACTGATTTTGGCACTCGTGTCAAGATTTCACCTTCGGGCAAACTGCTTGGCTCCAACACAACTCGCTCGGCAGAGGAATTTACCACCTGCTATGTTGAAGAAAAGACCCTGTCCTACACAAAAGGAAGAAGAGACTCACCCCTCGGTGCACCTATGGAGGAGGTGACCCAGCTATCCAACCGAACGACACATCATGACAGCACAACACATGCAAGTGAAGGAGAAACAGGGCCAATTCCCTCAGCCTCTATTAGCAGCAATTGGCAGGACCAGCATCCCTTCACCAATCCAGGGTACCTAGCTCTAATCTTTGATATGCAGAGCCTATTGGAAGATCAAATCTTTCAGATCACCTGAATCGACCATCGAATTGACATGTTGTTCGCTGCTCATTCTAGGACTCTCCTTAAATGCCAATGCCCTACATGCACGCAAGCTTACGCGTTTCCAGTAGGATGGCGAAGGCACAGGAATAAGGATGAGCCGATCGGATAAGAGGTTCAGTGATGTTCTTGGTTAGCAATATTTTTTTGTTTCTGAACCAAGCTTTTTCCCAGTTAGATCTTAGCTATTTTGCAACTAGATTTTCGTCACACAGAGTAAACTTCATGGCTAGACGTCCTAGTTTTCTTCAGGTAGGACTGCACTCTGATAGTTTTGTTTGTTTGGAAACAAATGACATAGGATGCCCAGCTGTCTCAGTTTCTTGTTTAGGAGGGACAACTGGCATCATAAATAGTCTCTGTAACTTGGCAATGATAATATAACAGGCTCTATCCTTTTTTACTTAAAAAAAAAAAAACAATCTGATTCGTGCAAAGAGAAACTAGATACCGTGAATATTGAAATTCTTCAAACCAATAGAAATTTGTCATTAGAGTTTAAGAAGTGATGATTTTTAGGTGAAATATTAACCATGCATATGAAACTAAAGGGATTAGTTCTCCATAAAACAACTATTGTTTACCCATTCAAAATAGTGCTAGAAATGAGTTAATATTAAAAAAGATCAGATTCTTATTTACTTCACCTATATACACATCTAAATATAGGAATATACCATTAGATTTCATATAGGATAATATACCATTATATTTCATATAGGATAATATAGGTCATTGTCAGTGTTTGCAACTTTAATATGAATCATTTTAATTCTAATTGAAAATATATTATACTCTAGTGTGTGTATATTATATTTATGCCAAATGATTTAAATATTTTGTGTGTTAAACCAGGGAATCAACAAACCCTAACATACTAGCACTTGCAAAATGAAATGTTCCAACAACAAATCAAAGTTGTTCTAGGACTTAAACCATCAATTAGGTTCTAGAATTTAAACCATCAATTAGGTTATAGAATTGTATTAGGTCCTAAATTACTTGAAACAACCATCAAATAGTGTTCCATGAATATGTATTTAATCTTTAGAAATATGACAAACTTTAATCATTCACAATTGTGGTTTGATCACTGTGTTTAATTCACTGTGTTGTATATAATATACTCTTTTCTAACAACTGAAAACATCATTTGGTGAGAACATCATGCTAATAATATTATAAAATACTATCATATCAGTAGTGACCAAAGGACTCAATAACAACACATCATGAGCTTACTCTTCTATAAATACCCTTGTAATCCCATTAGATCAATAATCACATGTATTACACTTAGTATATCAACAACATGTTAGCTATTGGTATTACTTCTCCTTATTCACGTAATCATCATAATAATCATTACTAATTAATCTGTGGTGTCAAATGCTTAGTAGTATAGATGTGCTCTTTGATTAAGATCTACCTTGTTTCCATAATCTTTGTACATGAGTTAGCTAAGATGGTCTTACTAGTACCAATAAAGAGCATAGGTAATGATACTTATTACTCATATATAGTGTAATCATAGTAACCTAATATGGAAACTGTAACATAAGTAGATATAGTGGATTAGTACTAAGATCTTGAACAAGCATGACCTTATATTGTTACATGATAGTAAGTAATCACATATATTTTCTTAAGCTAGTGTTATATGTAATACAATCCTATATGTTACGTATTATGTGTATTCAATGAAGCTTGTTATTACATAAAGCATACCCTTATTAGTATAATGGAAACAATACTAACCTAGCTAATATGGTAAATACATCTACTTATCCTTGTTAGTTATATAAGTATTCCAGTAATTACGTATATGGAGTAATGAAACAACATATAATCTACAACGAACATTGATATTACATAATATATCATTGTATCTTTAAAACTAATTCAGTTGTTATCATTGTTAATTGTAGTTTGGTCATTTGTTAAATGAATCTCCAGTGAATAGGGGACTTGATTCATCGAGCTTAAATTTGGAAGGGTTGAATCAGGTATGTGCTTAAAAATATCCACTTTAGTTGTCCAAACTTCATAACTTGTTGAATAATCAACATGCATGATTTTTATTTTTTTGTATTAATGTAAACACGGATTCCTATTATGTCTCCCACTACTTGGGCAAGCTTGTCCCAATTATCATTGGGAGAGTTTGAAGAGGGTGGGAGTTCACAGGTATCATTGTATGTTGAAATTTTTTTTAGCTATATATGAAAATTGCAATGTCATTTAAATTATTAATTTAAAAAAAATGTCTTAAACAATATGTAATTTATTGAATCTTATGGTATGGTGGGTAAAACCGTGACTCAACCGACCATGGGAATGCCATCCTCTTCTATTTTTGATGATAGTCAGGTTGACACATTGCAGGTATTACATGTTTCCAAATTTAAAACTACAATTTAATATGTTAAAATAATTTAATTTTAATTTTCAAATGTACAAATTTGAAATGTGTTATAGGGGAATGTGGAGAAGAGAGTGCGGGAGATTGGGATTGAGGAGGATGCATCCATACCTGAGAAGAATGCATCTATTCAGTATGCTGCTTAATTAAATGTATGTACATTGCACATTAGTGAGTTTAGTTTGTTTTTATGCTAGGCCTTTTATATATAAAGTGTTCATTCTTATTTGTGTTGAATATGTATATTTTTTTTTACTTTTTTCACATTTATGTTTGATCAAATTTTTAAATAAGATTTTCCTATTCATGGAAGGGTTACTCAATTATTGTCTATATAAATTCTCAATGCTTCGATCAATCATTTTGAAATATATAGAACTCCTATATAAGATTATCGTCGTCTAAAATGATACATTCAATCTTATTTATGTTTAGATTATGATGCAAACCTAATTATGAAATCTATCATTTGATTATATGAGAACAAAATATAGATCTCCCAAATCAAAAAGAGGGAAGATTCTAAATTCACTTGGATACTGATCTTATTTAATATTGTATCATGATTCAACCCGAACTATTATAGATTTTAAAATATGACTACATGATCTTATTCATGATCTTATTTATACATGTTTAAACTTTAGATCATGATGCAGGAAATTTTGAACTTGACCATTTGATTATTTGAGAACAAACTCTATCCCACATCAAAAAAGGGGAAGATTCCAAATTTTCTTCGATTGCATTCCTTGCCTTCTTGTCTAAAAATGGTGTAATATGGAGATGTGTTTTCTGCATACAACGACATGAATTCAACTATTCCATCTATTCCACTGTAGAAGAGGAGATACGTATTTTCCTTGAAGAATGGATAAGTATTCTACTTGAAGAATGGCTTAATATGGAGATTTGTGAACTTTCTGTATGTACACAAGAGAATTTACAAGCACACAATTTCTCTCTTTAAAAAATTTCTAGATATGATCTTCCTTTGTTTAGATTATGTAGGAAATGTTGAAAATGCAATTGGTTATAAAAGAAAATTAAAGATGTATACAAATTATGGCTTAATATGGAGAGTAACTATTTTGGAAGTGATAATATTTAGAGAGAGAAATAATCTTAGATCTATGGAACTCCAGTTGGGTATGTTATTCTTGCTCACATGGTTATGTTAATCTTGATGATCTACTTGTGTATGTTATTCTTTCTCATTGTTATTTAAAATAAAGTTAAATATCTTTAAAATATTTGCTAATTAAATATATGCTAGTATGTATTATTGGTTTTTCTTTTTATTGTTACAGTGATGTTTAAAGTATTGGTAGAAAAAAAGAACATGGATTTTGGAAGATGAAACCGTTGAATCTTAGATTTGTGGAACTCCGGTTCGGTATGTTATTCTTGCTCACATGGTTATGTTAATATTGACGATCTTCTTGGGTATGTTATTATTTTCATTGTTATTTAATAAAGTTAAATATCTTTAGAGTTGAAGTTTGGAGATAAATGTTAATTGCTTCTTAGTTTTTATTATTTTTTGTTCATTTTGAGACCAACACCACTTAATGGTGATATCATATTTAGATATTGACATGAAGATTGATCATACTTAGATTATATTATTACCCTATATAAGTTGATGGGCATGTATAGGCATGATGTTATGACATTACAATAGTGTAATCTAATGTATATATGGAAAACACTCATTACTAAGAATTGATTGGATTCGTGTTATGCATTATCATATTGGATTCATGTTATGCCTTATGTTATTTGATTCATTACTAGTATAGAGTATTCATTATGAATATCCAATGCCATTTGAGTTAACATGTCATATGCTTTTACTTGGGGCTTCTATGCATGCCAAATTGGCATGTACAACACTGTTGGGGCATGCACAGAACTATTGGGAATAATTTTGTGCATGCCCCAATAGTTCTGTGCATGCCAAAATGGCATGCACAACAGTCATGCACAGAACTGTGGTTTAAAAGGATTGGTAGTCATGGGAGACTAATACCACATGAACTTATATAATCTAATAATAATAAGATATACTTACATTATTACCCTATATAAGCTGATGGGTATGTAAAGTCATGATGTTATGACTAGACATTAGTGTAATGTAATTTATATATGGAAAGCACTCATTACTAAGCAGTGATTGGATTCATCTTATGCATAAGAGATCATGGGTTAGTAACTCCATATTGAACACAAAACCTTACCTTATTTGATTCATTACTAGTATAGTGTACTCATTATGAATATCCAATGTCATTTGAGTTAACATGTCATATGTATTAGATCATGTTGTCATTGATGCCAAAGGATTGATGTCAAAGGAACAATGTCTTGTCATAGTATATTGATGTAGTGATTGATGGATCATGTAATGACCCTGATGTCAATGGCTTGATGTCAAAAGGAGTCATAGTCGCATGCATAGATTAATATGGATCAATGAGTTGTCATTGATATATGATGCATAGTTGGATTGATGCAAAGATGAATCATTATTGTCTTGTCATGGTTATACAAATGGATGAACTCCAAAGTGGTCCCCTTATGGTGAAATTCCTCATGGGAAGATGCTTTGCAGTGAACTCCAAAGTGGTCCCCTTATGGTGAAAGACCTCACGGAAAGACACTTTGAAGTTTACTCCAAAGTGGTCCCCTTATGGTGAAAGACCTCACAGGAAGACACTTTGCAGTTGAGTTATCCTAGAAGTATGGTCAGAGAACCCATGCTTAATTATGGAATAGTGAGATGAATATCAGTTAATTTGTCAGTGAAACTATCCTAGATGGATAGTGCTTGTCAAGCCATTTTCGGTGGTATGTGGAATGTCACATAAATCCTCACGGTTTGAGAGTTATGGCCTTAGGAAGTTGAAGGACCCTCATATGTTGGCTTGAAGCCCCAAAAGGTCAAAGAAGTCAAAGTGCTTGCTAAGATTTTTTTTTTTAAATAATAAAGTGAAGTGACAAAGTCAAAGAGAATTATTTAAAGTGAAGTGACAAAGTCAAGGAGGATTATTTGAATTATAGAGTGAAGTGACAAAGTCAAAAAGGATTATTTAAATAATAAAGTGAAGCGACAAAATCAAAGAGAATTATTTAAATAATAAAGTGAAGTGACAAAGTCAATGAGGATTATTTAAAGTGAAGTGACAAAGTCAAGGAGGATTATTTAAATAATAAAGTAAATGGGGAACTTTCTAATTATGGAAAGTGGTTATAATAAGGTTAATCCTAAAATGAGAAAAATGAGTTAAGTAGTCAAGTGGCTATTGGATATATGGACAAGTGGCAAATTGGGAAAAGTTGGACATAGGTGACTATGTGGACAAAGTGGTCTAGAAGATGCTTGTAAGGAAGCTACATGAAAGTATAAATAAGAGGCAAGGCTCTCTCATTTCAATCACACTTGAGAATATTGAATATCTATAGGTAACTGAGGTAACCAAAGGATATATAAGCCAAATTTCATAGGGAAGGTGAAGTAAAGAAGGCTGAAATTCAAAGGAGGATAGATTATTTTGATGATGCTTTCTAAGGTATGTTATTTACAGGTCATCTCACCATTTTCGCAATAACTTTTTTTCTATAATGATTCAGACCATGAAATTGGGATTCCATTGAGGAAACATATCCAAGTAGTTGTGGTACGAATTTCAGTTTGTGGGTCATTTTATTTTTGGAGTTA
Source organism: Picea engelmannii (assembly GCA_009831015.1). NCBI lineage: Eukaryota > Viridiplantae > Streptophyta > Pinopsida > Pinales > Pinaceae > Picea > Picea engelmannii. The sequence continues at coordinate 298,744 of ML777810.1, forward strand.
CACTCTGTGGAAAATAGGGTTTGTGGCTAGTCCTTAATCTAGTCTAAAACAGGTGTTTCGAGTAAAAATGTCATAACTTCTTCATAACGGATCCAAATTTAGTAAGACCAAATGTGTTGGTTAGAGTACAGACTTTAGTATTCTGTGTACAATTTTCAGATCCAAACAACAAATATTCTGTGCGGGGCACACTCTACAAGTTCGCTCTCTAGAATAAGCTAGAATTCAACAAGGTATGCCATTTTTGCTATAATTCCTTTTCTGAGAGGTTCCAAGTAGTGACACCTGGAGGAATTGCATAAAACACACTGAAGAACATTGTGTTCTTTGTGTTCCTTGTGGTGATGACTTATTGATGATATTTTTTGCTGGTATATGTTGTTGATGTATATTCACATTTAACTGGTTATAAATGACAACAATAAGTGATGAGTAATTGGTGATTGCTAACTAAGTAGTTTTGTGAAGGGATGTTTGAAAAAGAGCCCTACATTAATTCACCAACCCCCTCCCCCTTTCAGTGTGGTTAGTGTGTCCAACAATATGGATTTTCTTGGGGCTTTTGTGCATGCCAATTTCGCATGCACAAAATTGTTGGGGCGTGCACAGAATTGTTGGGAACAGTTTTGTGCATGCCCCAATAGTTCTGTGCATGCTAAAACTGTAGCTAAATAAAGATTTCGTAGATTAGTCTATCTATCTTCACTGAAGGACTACATTGACATATGACCCTTCCCCTTCTGAACTTCAATCATATTGAATCTTGATTCCCTTATTAATCCCCGAAGGATAGATGGGAAGGAGAGAACGCACTTCAATATAGATGGGAATGAGTGTAAATTATGCCCTTCAGTATAGATGTATGAACTACACTTAATGAGATTGTTGGGCCCTTAATTTTTGGGATAAGGAATCGAGCAAGTTTTTACTAAGTACGAGTTGCGCAAGCTTCAAAAGAGGCTGGAAAATAGAGAAATAAAGAGCAATAGAAATCAGTTGTGAAAGACAATGCAATGCCAACTAAGAAAAAATGGTTACAACAAGAACAAGAAAGTGTGCAAGATGAGATAGAAGATGCATCCTGACTTATATAGGGATACACATGATTGTAAAAAGGTTGGTTTTTTTGTTTTTTTTGCTAGGTTTTTGGTTAGCTATTGGTTCAACTGAATTGAGATCAAGTTAGGTATGATCTTTCCCTCTCTATGAGGTTGTTGTCAGTCGAGTCAAGTAAGATTCTGATTCTGTAATGTAATCGGTACATCACTTGAGAGTTGAGCTCTGTGAAATGAGTCCATAGCTAAGATTTTGTAACAGAGCACTACTTTGTATTTTTGAGTTTGTAAGTGAAGAAAGATTCTGAAGATAATATGAAGAAGGACCTAAATTTTCAAAATATTATGTGTCTCTGTGTGTTTTACTTATGCATTACAGTACTTATTTATGGTTTATGAGTTCCACATGATGATTTTGTGTCTAAATGATTATTCGCAACATAAGTAGGTTCGATTCTTGCATAGATGAGTTCATATCTGTTCGACAGGTAGATGTCTTTCACAAGATCAGGATGAGTTCTGAAAGTTATGTGAATCCTCCTAAGTCTTTTCCTCACCCTTCCCTATCTAATTGTCTCAATATCTCTTTGGGTGAGACTTCTTCTCTTCCGAGGAAATGAAAATTCCAACGCTCTAGACTACTCAGTACCTTTTTTTGGTAATCTGAGAAGGACCCTGGTCTGATCAAACTCGCTCCAACAAAATGGTTCCATTGTCGGGACCTGCATTAAAAGGGAATCTATAGGGAGGATGCTTCCACAAATTCATAGATCTAGTATTGACCAATGGTGGGAAAGAAACTGTGATGCCTTCATATGGAAAGAAATGGAACTGAGGGGAAAATCAGTGGAAGATACTCGTGAAGTAGTATTTTATTCAGAAATATTGAGCGGCCAGTATGAGATTTTTTGGGTTTAGTTTCTGGAAGAATTTTTCCATTGGATAAAGAGGCTCCAAGAAGCTCCAAAGTTCCAAGAACGAGTCAAGAGGATCTGTACTTGGGACACATAAAATATTGTAGCACTCCATCAACTAGATTGTCCATTCATGTGGCCGATTGATTTCTGGGTCAATACCACATTGGAAGGATATATTATTGAGTTTACAGCTGAGAAACACCAATATTTTTCACGTGCAGAGGAAATTTTCAAGAAATACGCAAGGGGAAGACTACTGAGAGAGATCCCTCTATGGATTAAAGTTTTCTTGATGGAAGAGGGGATGTTGACTATGTCCCCGACTGAGATGGCAGCGTAAAACCCTCGCTTGGGGTAGGGCAAGGCTGGGGTAGAGTCATGGCCTGAGAGAGGGGAAGGGTTCTTTGAAAAATAGGGATGAAACAACAAGAAATGGATTCAATAAACGAGCGAGCCATGAAGAGAGTTTTCATAGTTGAGAAGTGGTGGCGTGGCTAGATCAAGAAAGCAGCAAGACAATCTGAGAAGTTGAGGAAAGAAGGCGAATCAGGAGAAGTAGAGGAAATATAGATGGAAGAGTTGCGGAAGATGAGAAGGTAGGAAATACTGGCCAGTCAAAGATTGAGTGAGAGAGAAGTGTAGAGAGAAAGAAGTACACAGGAGGTTAGACAAGAAGGAGAAGGTGTAGACGTAAGAGAGGAAGAACCTGACATGAATCTTGAAGAAGAAAGAGAATATTCATCCCCGATAACAGGAGAGATAGGGAGTCTGGCCAAAGAAATCATTCCAGTGTGTTATCACTGAAATTTCGTCCGCACATGGTTACAAGAACTCGGCATCGTCAAACAGTAATGAAGTCATTCATGGCCCTGAATTAATCTCACAACATTCAAAAAAGGGAAAAAAAACTATACAAAATAGTGAAAAATTGAAGAGCGCTTTGCAGACATTGGGCGCGCATGCACATGCGCGGAACAGAAACGTAGAATGTGTGCATAAGTGCACGATGCGCAGCTGTTAGCGCAAAAATCTTCGCACCTGCTAAACGGCGCATTTATGAATGTGGTCGGCCTCCCAACCACTTATGGTTTAGCTCCCAAGCTGATTTGACTTCCAAATCCGGGCTGGATCCGAATGGTGGGCTGGTCAAAGACCTAATAATGCCCTAAATGGCCTCTTTTCACACTACAAAGAAGTTAGGCAATAACCCAATGCAATGCTATAAAAAGCCATGAATGCACCTCATTTTCTCAAGGAATTCAAAGTAATGTTATGCTGCCTATATTGTTTTAAGGACTCCATCCTTGACAAGAACACATTGGCACCATTTCATTGAGAAATCCACCTCTCCATTGAGTGGATTTGCAAAGAGTTCTTTCACCACTATTTTTATTTTCTTTGTTGTAAGGAGAGAAAGCTTGTGAGGGTCCAAGAGCCTTCCCTTGGAGGAAGAAGGGACTCATAGTCCCCTTTCTTCTTGGTGCTTTGATTTCATCAATAGATCAGCCTCAAAACATTGGTGACATGGGTCTTTTTGTTTTTGTTATCTCTATGTCCCTATGCTTATGATTTTAGTTTGTATTAGTTTAATTCTTGCTTATAGTTTTGTTTTTCTTTCTCTAAGTATTTCCTCTATAGTTGTCCTGCTTCGCAGACCCAACTGGGCATGCAAGCACTGATCCGAAATCGGATTCAGCAGACTGTCAGGGCATAAAAAATGCTCAAAAATTAAAGTTCTCGAAATCCGATGAAACCAACACCATTGCGTCCGGCTCGTCTTCCTGATTCCGGTGGTATAATATTTATCGCAAACGGAGTCCGTATGAAGAAGATATCGCATTCTGTCCGCCGAGCCAAATAGGGAAAATTTTGGGATGTTGACTGTACCTGTCCGTACAGACATGTGTCAGTCCATACAGCTGACGTGGCGCCGTCCGTACAGTGACGTGGCGATTCCGTACAGTGACACGTAGCATCATCAGGAGATGACACGTGGCAGGTCCGTACAGGACACGTGGTAGCCTCAGGCAGTGACACGTGTCAGGCAGTTTTGGTATTTTCGGCGCCCAGCTGGACCAATCCTGAAGTGACACGTGTCACCACTGGAAGGGTGACACGTGGCAGGGTGACGTCAGCAACATACGTGGCGGATGACATCAGCATCGTACGGAGGATGACGTGGCAGATGACATGGCAGTACGACGCGCTGACGTAGCAGTTGACGTGGACGAATCATCGGTTGACACGTGGCATGCTTTGGGAGAATGGTGAGGTGCCACGTGGCCCAATCACGGGCTGCCACGTGGCACCCCGGGTTTAGCCAATGACGGCTATGTTAAAAATTATTTGGGCCCGGGGGATTCGAACCCCGGACCTCCGCCATTGTAACGCCTTAACACCGTCCGCTAGCCACTGTACCATTGTATGTTGCTTGTTATGTGGGCGGATTTAAATTAATTTAAATTTGTGTGTTGTGTAAAATGGCGGGGAAATGGGGCCGGGGCTAGCCCCGACCCCCGGTTATATACATTGTAATGTGACCAAGATAATATGCGCGCRCGGTTTCTTTTAAYCGTTGTTTATTATGGCGCGTATTACATTGCACGGTTAAAGTTTTGGTTAATGGTTTGAACGGTTATGCCGTAAGCCCTCGGCCCTATGGGCGTATGACCTGTGACCAAGAGCCAGAGCGTGTAAGGGTAAGGGCCAGCGCTAGCGTAGCGCTTGGCCATATTATCACTATATGACCAYGTTTAAAGGRGCGCGCCCAGCCTTGGGGGKMTAAAAGCCCGTTATAACTATTATATAGTTGGAAAGTGGGTTATTTCAACCACTTTGTTAATTAAATGTAATTTAACCCCTTGTTAATGATTTTTAAGGGTTATTAGACATTTTTAAAGCCTAATTCTTGGGAGGAAGTTGGAGATTGAAACCAACTTTCCCAACTATTTAACAAAGGCTATGTTGAGGCCATTTGGTCAGAGTTTGAAGCTTTGTAGAGCTTTTGGACGGTTTTGGAGAGCAAAGATGCTGAGGCAAAGCCAGGTCTAAGCCAAATTGAGGCAGAGGAGCTATTGAGGTAGAGATGCTTTTGGACGATTTCTGAGAGTTCGGTATATCCGTTTTAGGTGCCGTAAGTTGTGCAAGATTCTAGAGATCATGGCGAACAAGACCAGATCAGTCTAGGAGCCAATCGGCAATTGTAAACATGTACTAATAATCTTTTAAAAAGAAATCAAGAAGCCTCCCTCACAGAGAAAAGGCCCGGAGACGTAGGCAAAGTTGCCGAACTCCGTTATCAAACTTGTGCATTATGGTTTGCTGTTTTCATTCCATTTCAGATTTGAAATTATGTTAATGGCTGTATAA
>ML777810.1:320683-345266 GCA_009831015.1 Picea engelmannii
CAACATGATGTATACTATCCATTCATGGGTGTTGTATATGCATGTGCATTTTCCTTCATGTCCAAATACCTTTATCAATCTTGCGGTCCAAAACCCATGACTAGGGTTGACATCAATGACAACAATCAATCTTCCAACAGTATAACCCTGTGTTCTACCTTTTTCCCTTCATGTGCTAACACATTTTGCACCTATCCACAAATTTTTTCACATCTATTCTCATCCCTGGCAAATAATATGAGCTATTCAACTTTGAGAACATTTTATTATGATCGAAGTGTCTGACCAATCCTCCACTATGTTTTTCCTTCAACAGGTTCTCCCTCATGGAGCATTTAGGAATACATAATTGATTGCCCCTGAATAATAATCCATCGTGGATCATATACTCGGTCCATTGGCTTCTATCCCTAAGAATTGGATTCTCATATGCCTGATATGCTTCCTTGAAGTCTGAGTCACTTCTGTACATTTCTTTGAGGTTATCAAAACCCAAAGTCTTGACTCTGAATTCCCGCATAAGAAAACATTTCCTTCTCAAAGCATCAACAACTTTGTTAGCAGTTCCAGAAATATGCTTAGTCACAAAAGTAAAATTCTGCATGAATTCAACCCATTTAGCATGCTTTTGGTTCAACTTCTCCCATCAAGTCACGAATTGCAAAGCATGATTATCACTGTAGAAAACAAACTCCTTGGGAACCAAATAGTGTCTCCAATTCTTCAGCTCTTATATGACTGTATAGAATTCCTTGTCATACGTGGAGTACTTAATCTTTGCTTCATTCAGTTTTTCACTGAAATATGCGACCGTCCTGTTGTCTTGGCTCAATACCACTCCAATTGCAAATCCACTCGCATCACACTTGCCCTAGAATGTCTTGCTAAAATCCAGCAAAACCAGAATTGGTTGCTCAATGATCTTCTTCTTTAGTAGGTTGAATCTCTTCTCTACTTCCTCTATCCAGTGAAAAGATTTGTCTTTTCTTCACCATATCCATCATCGGTTCTCTAATTCCATTGAAGTTTCGGATGAATTGCCTGTAGAAGCTAGCCAAACCATGGAATCTTCGAACTTCAAACACGCTCTTCGGCGATGGCCAATTTTTAATCGCATTTATCTTTTCTGGATCCATTTTTAATTCATTTGCAGAGATAAAAAAAACCCAAATAAATGAGTTATGTCCTCATAAATGATGATTTATTCATATTAATCAACAATTTATCCTGTTGTAATCTCCTCATTACTGGAACTAGATGCTTTAAGTGTTCTGCTTCTGTCTTGTTGAAAATTAATAGATCGTCAAGATATACAATGATGAACTTCCCTATGAAATCCTTCAGGACTTCGTTCATCAACCTCATGAAAGTACTGGGTGCATTCGTTAAGACAAATGGCATGACAAGCCATTCATACATCCCCTCATTCGTCTTGAATGTTGTCTTGCATTCATCACCTTCTCTCATTCAAATTTGATGATACCGGATTTTCAAATCAATCTTTGAAAAAAACTTTGTTTGACTCAAGCAATCCATCAAGTCGTCCATCCTTGGCAATGGAAATCTGTATCTTATGGTAATATTATTGATTTCCCTTGAGTCTATACACATTCTCCAACTTATGTCTTTCTTTGGGCTGAGCACTTTCGGAACAACGCATAGACTCAAGCTCTCCCTAATCAATCCTTTGTCCATTAAGTCCTGGACCTATCTCTTAACTTCTTCATTTTCCTACGACATCAACCTATATGCTACTTTGTTAGACAAACTAGCTCTAGGTATAATATCTATATGATGACTTATACTCCTAGTAGATGGCAGCGAACAAGGTAGTTCGTCCACTACTATATCAACAAACTCTCCCAGCAACTCCTGGATTTCTTCTGGTAAATCATCTATTCTCGTACTGGTCAAAACAAATTTGGGTTTCCTGACCACAATAAATTGTGTGTCTTCCTTCTTCTGAACCTCATTAAGAAGTTCCTTCCCACTCATGAGAAGTACAGTGTTGCTCATTTCTGTTTTCACCTCTTTATCCTTAATCCACATCAACATGTGCGTCCTACCATTTTTCTCCAGGGTGTACATTTTCTTTCTCCCATCATGAAACATGTTTCTATCATATTGCCATGGTCTACCCAACAATAGATGACAAAAATCCATGGGAATGACATCACATAATATTTCATATTTATATCCTCCTATTTTAAATTCAACTAAACATTGTTTAGTGACATTTACTTGATGTCCCTTTTGTAGCCATGAAACTCTGTATGGGCTTGGATGTGCAACAGTCTCCAACTCTAGCTTTTCTATGATCTCTGTAGATACGAGATCGTCTGTGCTACCTCTATCCACTATGACCTTGCATACCCTATCCTTAGTTTTGCAAGTAGTCCGAAACAAATTGTTTCTTTGGGCTGGTTTCTCTGCCTCCTTCGGCTTCAAGAGAAACTTCCTCATCATCAAAGATATTCCACCCTTAGTGTCTTCTGCCTCAACATTCCATCCTTGAGCTTCATCAATGTGAGTTTCACCACCATCTTTTTTCTTATCTGGACACTCATAGGATTTATGTCCTATTTTTCCACAGACGAAGCATTTCAATTCACCTCCTCTACCTCTTCCTCTTCCTCTGGCTCGAGGAAAAGTATTTCTATCAGTATACTACCTTCCTTGTGAGCTTCCTCCTCTCTTAGGTTGAGGTTTCTTCCCCTCTTCTTTAGGTTTCTGAGTTCTGTCTTGGGCAATTGTTTTTCCTCTAGCTTGACTTCTACCTCGCCCTCTTTGACCTTGCTTTCGGCTCAGCTTCTCTTCAAATTTCAGAGCTATCTGATAAGCATCTTCCACATTTCGAATGGTCATCATGCCCATATCATATTGAATGTCATATCACATATCATTCATGTACCTAGCAACTTTTTCATCATCGCTTTCCCGATGACCTGCTCTAATGTTTATCTTGTAGAATTCTTCAGTGTATTCCTTCACCGACATCATCTTCTGTCTCAAATTCTGCATCCTCCGAAATAAAGTGATTTGATAGTCCCTGGGTATAAATTTGGCTTTCATCTTTGCAACCATTCTATCCCAGATTTTGATTTTCTGCTTTCCCTTGCAGCGTCTGTCAGCCTAAAGTTCATCCCACCACAACACTGCATGCCCTTTAAGTCTAGTAATGGCATGTTTTACTTTCTTGTCTTCCTCGACATCCTCATAGTTGAAGTATTTGTCTAGAGCTCTAATCCAGTCTAGAAGTTCTTCAACATCCAATTTGCCTTCATACACTGGAATGTCCATTTTTTCTCTGGTACCTATCCTTGCAACAACCCTGAATAGGCATTCTTTTGCAACATCTTTGACTCTAACTTCTTCTCCTTCGTTTCCAACTTCATTTTCACTTTCAACTTCGCTGATATCTCCAACATCATCTGTGGGCCTCTGTGCTATCTCCACAACATCAATTCTGGCATGTAACTCATGCATTTATCTTTCCACTGCTGGATCAAGCATTTTCCTATCTCTTCTTCTCAGTGGCATGGCTGAAAAATTTTCCTCTTTTCTCTCAGCTACAAAAAACAAAGAATTTGTTTCAGGCTCTGATACCACAAATGGTGCAGATCCTTGACCCTCAAGACAAGATCTACACAGGATCGATCTTCTTCGAATCCGAAGAACTGAAATAGTTCTTTCAGGCCCTAACCAGAACCCCACGAATCCGACCCATGGGTACTTCACGAAAACCCCACCTACACCACGTGCACCAGGCATGAGTCTTCACCTCCACATGACCACCATATATGACCTCCGGCCAAGCCAAGAGATGCTTTTCGCATTTCGCGACTCAACGATGCAAGAGAGTCAAGTCTTTTGATTCTTCAAACCCTGAAACCTAAAATCGCTCCCTTAGACGATATCGACGGCTATGAGCCTCCCTCGATCCAATGGTCCTGGATGTATCGGGATTTCAGTAACTGAGAGTTTGAAATGCAACAACCCAAATCACTGGTCACTCCATTCCCCGAACTCCAAAATTTATCCTTTGGTGAGATTGACGGTTGTGGGCCTACCTCGATCCAATGACTTACGTTCTTTCGAGATTTTCTTTGAACCTTGACCACTCCTTTGACTTCCGCCGCATGTACCCTCAGATTGATTCTTGGGACCCACCTTTTGACGTTTCTCTCTTCGTGATTTCAGGAGTTGTGTTGACCATGCAACTCTACCTTTTGAGTCCTGGAACCTTGAAATTTGATTGGGGCCCAACGACTATTGTCCCTCAACCTTCTAGGAATTTTTCCTTTCAGTCTTCGAGATTTTGCGACTCATGAAAATCCACAGCAAAGAGTTTCCTTACCTTTTGAAACTTCAATTCCCGAATTCTCGAAGCCTCACCTCCCACATGATTTATGGCTGAGATCTTCCTCGATCCGACAAGTCTAGATCTTTTGGGATTTCGTGAACTAGGAGTTTGAAACTCTCGATTCCAAAATCATAGCCTCCTCTACTTGTCGAACCCCGAAATGGAAAAATGCCAAAATGGGCTCAACGAAGATTAGTCCCTGACCAAATATTGGTCCATGTGATTGCTTCTTCTGTGACCACAACCCTACTCCAAAGACACATCGTGTTCCGTGACTTCAGGGTTTTCAACGCAAAGTTCCTTGGCTCCTTGTCATCGGGATTGCCAAAATGCCGAACCCCGAAATGCTGAAATGTCGAAATTCCACTCCAAAGGGGAATCAACGGCTCCTATTTCTTCTCATCCAGTGGTAGCTACTCCTCCTAAGATTCTGAATGCTAAAAGACACTCAGCCTTAACCTTCTCATAGATCTACGAGATCCAACGGTCCATGGGATTTCGACACTTCTTCCACGAAGAAATTTCACCATTCGTTCACTCTTCTTCAAGGACCTCTGGTCAAAATGACTTAGCGTCCTTCCACTTGAACTTTAATTTTGCAAGATGATTTCAATATCCACCTCCCTTTGAACACTTCAAATGTACTATCCGTCCTAAAATCTCACTTGCAAACTCAAGCACCCAAAAGGAATCCTGCTTTCACTCCTTGCGACAACTTTCAAATAACCTCTGGTTATTTGAGTCTTCGACCCTGTGCACTCTTGCAACAATATTCCTTCAACCTTCACCTTAGTTGATAAGTTCTAAGGCTTCAACCAACCTGCACACGTCTTGCATGACTCTGTGCCTCACCTACACTTCTGCCGGTTATGAGAACAACGATATCTCTCCTGAGCTTTTTGAGATAAAACTCAGATCCTCGTCAACGCACACCTTGTGGACGTTCAATGCACTCTTTGTAGGAATTCTCAGGAAGAGAAACAATTGAAACTCATTCTTCTCCTCTCTTAGACTTCATACACTCAACATGAAATCATACACCTAACACAACATTGAAACAAATGCATAACAGAGAAAATAAAACAACTGTAAACATACCATTTAACAAATGTAAACAATAAGCATCATAACACCATGAAAATTGAGTCAAAATTTCATATATTAACTCAAGTGATCATGTACATGGGTTCTTCTCTACAACTCTCTTCTATAGCTCTACAGGTTATGAAATCTGAATGATGATAATCATACCATGATAAAAGGGTGAGGGTGTCTATCATCTGTTTTCCCTCCTACGCTTCTAAACTGTCTAATCTAACATTCATATATACCTAATTTAGATTAACAGACTTAAATGCCTATTACATCCAAAAGCTGAGAGTAATTTCTCCATATCTATTCATATCTCCAAGATATAAATGTAAGTACGCTTCCCCTAGCTATTACATTAATATATGCTCATTAATTTTTCAAAACATTTCAAAATGTGCATTGGTGCTTTGCCAGCTGTCTTCTGCCTTTATGCTTTCTTGGTTGGATGTGTATGATGATCCTGCATCATAAGGGAGGAAGAAATCCTCGTGCAAGCATGTAGGACACAAGAAGCGCATGAAAAAATCTAGGTTAAGCAAAAATTGGAAAGATTGCAGGAAATACTTACTGAAGCCTGGTTGAATTTTCAGAAGGTTGCACCTGAACTGCCTGAATTCAGTGATGCAGGTGAGCTAGAGAATCATATTGAGCTGATCCAAGGATGATGCAGGATCATCGCCAACTCATCAAGGAGAATCACCCAAGACAAGCGAGCCAGCATGAAAGACAATGAACAGCTGGACAAGCTAGCAAAAAGTTTTGAATTTTCATCCAAGAGGATGCGCCAATGTATACATGATGCATTTATGAAAGCACCTTTTGCATGTTGTATTAGACCTCGAGCCATACACTCATGTCTGAAATAGATAGGAGGCATTTAGTAGATTTAATGCAGGTAGATAGATGTTTTAAGGCTAGATTAGACAGTTTAGAGATCGAGAGGGAAAACGGATATAGACACCCTCCTTTGTACATTGTAACATAATTCAGATTATCAAGCATTCAGAAGAGAAGAGAGAAAGCAGAGAAATTGTGAAGAACACCCATGTATAGATTTGAGTTAATAGAAGAGAGTCTTTGATTCAAATTCATGTTTGGTGTTGTTTTCTTTGTGTATATTGTTGATGTGTTCATGGATGTTTTGTTTCTGGTTATGCATTTTCTTTAGATTTGCTGTGCATGTGATTTCATGGTTTTAACTTGAAGTCTGAGAGATAATTAGTTTCAATTGTTTCTCTATTCTGAGCCAAGAGATTCCTGCAAAGAGTGCAGTAGAATTTGTCCGCAAGGAGTGCGTGACTGCAGGGTTCAGATAGAGGTAACTTCTGTTCTAAGTTCTCAGGAGTGCAAATTTGGTACCGGAGCCGTGCAAAGGGTGCGCAGGCTGGACAAAGACTCGGAGTTGAGATTCTGATCAAGGTCAAGGAAGACTGCTGCTGCAGTGAGTGCGCAGAGTCTGAAAGATTCAACACTTGGAAAGCGTTGAAGGCTGAGCGCAAGTAGGACGTGCAAGCTCAAGAGGGATAGTTCCTTTAGGGAATTGTTGGAAGAGAACCATGGAGTTTGTGCCAAGGACGGTTTCAAGCAGGAGCTGCAAGAATAGGTCTAGAGGACAAGTCTCAGAAGAAGCACTTAGTCAGTGTAAGAAAACATCAAGGAGGAGGAGTCGATGGTCAGGATTCGCATGGGAGATTAGCGAAATCCTGCCAACCATCAGATCTCGGAAGAGTTGCACATAGGTTAAGCCTTAACGTGTAGGGGAGGAGCTCGAGAGTCATCGGGACTCGACTCATCAGAGAATCGAGGTCTCCGGAGTCATAGAACCCTCATAGGAAGAAATCGCGATCTGCGATTTCCCGAAAGGAGCATAGTCGTAGATTTCGGATTGGACGCATGTCAGCGATCCGGAGAGTCGGGGGTTCGACATTCGGGATTTTCCCATGCCAAGGAAATACTGCAAGTGAAATCGCGATCATGCGATATCCGATAGCACGACGAGGAGAAGGTGACGTAGGAGGAGAGCGCCCGTGTGTGCATCGGGTTTCGGCACTTCGGAGATCTTGGTGTCGATAAAATCATGAAAAAATAGCGAAACTCCGAACTGCGAGGGGTCCCACAGTTATAAAAATTGGGAGCCAACAGGTGGCATCGCATATTGGAGTTCAGGACTTGAAAGTTCCTGTGGATCGGTGCAACCAAAATCGTGAATTCCTGAACCACGAAATTCCGATTTCCATTTGGAGCGGGGACCACCGGTGTCAGAGTAAGAGAACAGGTGGCATCGGGAATTGGCAATCGGGGATTTTTGAAGCGAGTTGTTTTCAACCTCGCGGAGGTCGATTTTCCGACGGAGGAAATCCCAACCGAAGCAGGGAATCATGAGGGGAATATTCTTTGGGATTCGGATAATCATAAGGCACAAGAGGCGTGAATACAGAATTCGCGAAATCACGAATTCCGATTTCCCGATCGGCAAGGGAGATCAGTAAAGGAGTTGTTGTGGGTAAAGAATTCCCGATAGGGAATTAGAGGAGCATCGACGCTCTTCGGGCCAGTGGGGAAGAAGGTCCTGGTGATCGCGGATGTGGTAGCTGAGTGGGAGTCTGCGTCAAAGTGGTATCAGAGCCAGGTTCTGTTTGTATATTTCAGACAGAGGAGAAAAGAAGAAGAATTCACCATGCCGCCCAGAAGGGAAAGGCAATCGCCTGATCCAGAAGATAGGGAGGTGAGGAGAAGAGGTAGGTCAGCAGGAAATCCAGAAATGGAACGACAGATGTGAGATCTCCGAGAAAGACTCGAGGAGATGAAGACAACTCAGAGACACGGAGTTGGTGCAGGGGATCTTAGTGATTCTGAAGTTGAAGAGGAAGTTGGACATGAAGTAGAGGTCACAACAGAAGATGCATCAACCGAATGGTTGATCAAATCCATTGCCAGAATGAGTTCGAAGACTAAAATGGACATTCCAGTCTATGAAGGAAGTCTGGATGCAGAAGAGTTGTTGGATTGGATTCGAGCTCTTGATACCTACTTCGATTATGAGGATATCGAAGATGATAAAAAGGTTAGGCATGCTGTCACTAAACTGAAAGGACATGCAGCATTATGGTGGGATGAGATTTAGACAGATAGACGTTCCAAAGGCAAGCAAAAGATCAAAAGCTGGGATCGAATGATTGTGAAGATGAAGGCAAAATTCATCCCAAGGGATTATCAGATCACACTGTTCAGGAGGATGTAGAACCTGAGACAGAATTTGATGACGGTAAAGGAGTATACCGAGGAGTTTTATAAGATCAATATCAGAGCAGGTCATCGGGAGAGCGATGATGAAAAAGTAGCCAGGTATATGAATGGCCTGAGGTATGAAATTCAAGATGAATTAATTATGGCAACCATCTGAATAGTTGAGGATGCTTACCAGATGGCTCTAAAAGCCAAAGAAAAGCTGAGCCGAAAGTAAGGACAGTGAGGGCGAGGCAAGAGTCAGCTCAGAGGTAAGACAATTACCCAGGAGAAGTACTAGAAGCCCAAGGAGGAATGGAAGAAACCTCAGGGTAAGGTTGAGAGAGGTGGAACCTCACAGCGAGGACCACATGCTGATCAGAGTGGGCGTCTGCGTCAAAGGAGCATAGACACAACTCACCACTCGCACTGAGGATATGGAAGTACAGTTTTGATGCACTCAGAAAGAAGAAAAACAATATCCTCAGAAGCTGCAAGAGAAGATGAAAAAGATAGTACTACAAGGCAACAATGCCTGAGCATCACTACACAAGTACAAACATAATGCACAAAGATCTTTCGAGAAGTCAGTGATCAGATGGGCATCATGGCTTGACACAACCAGGTATTGGAATATGTGCAAACCAAAATTTAGGTCCTGAATGATGAAGTTGTGGCCACAATGTATCTGATGGATAAACAACAAAAGTTCAACCAAATCCAGCAGGAGGACAATGAATTGAATTCCCTCTTTGAGGAAAAATCCATAGCAAACAAATATTTGCACGACTTCTGACCTGTCATTCAGTCAGTGTCCATGAATATGCATTAAGTTTATGCAACATCATATTCCGAGTGGAACTTGTTGGTCGTAGCCAAGCCAAAGGAGTGTAGTAAAGAGGCGACTGAACAGTTTGTTGTAGAAGCATCACTCCTCACCAGGAAGTGGCAGGATAAAGTTGGAAACTTTCAAGGAGTGAGAGAGTGAGCCTTATATTTGGTCCCAGAGTTGGGCCCTTTGTTTGAAGAGGCGAAATAAGAAAAATGACAAACAAAAGAGCAAAAGGAAGAAGAAAATGAGGACAAGGGAAAAGAGTAGGTGCTCTAGGAAGCTGCGAAAGAACCAAGAACTTGACTCGAGGGTGATTCAAGGGTTGTGGTCAGAGCCTTTTGGGCCCCTCATTTTTGGGTGGAATAGAGCAAGTTTTGACTGAGTATGAGTTGCGCAATCTTCAAAAGAGGCTGGACAACAGAGAAATAAAGAGCAACAAAAATCAGTTTCGAAAGACAGTGCACTGCTAGCTAATCAAAAGTGGTTACAACAAGAACAAGTAAGCATGCAAGATGAAACAAAAGATGCAACCTAACTTATATATAGGGCTGACCATGATTGTAAGAGGGTTGGCTTGTTGTTGTTGTTGTTAGGTTTTCGGTTAGCTATTGGTTCAATTGAATTGTGATCAAGTTTAGTCTGATCTTTCCCTCTCTATGAGGTTGTTGTCAGTCGAGTCAAGTAATATTATGAGTCTGTAATGTAATCGGTACATCACTTGAGAGTCAGAGCTCTGCGACATGATTCCAAAGGCAAGAGTCTATAACATAGCACTACTGTGTATTTCTGAGTTTGTAACTAAAGAAAGATTCTGAAGATAATATGAAGAAGGACCTAAATTTTCAAAATATTATGTGTCTCTGTGTGTTTTACTTATGCATTATAGTACTTCTTTATGGTTTATGAGTTCCACATGATGATTCTATGTCTAAATTCTTATTCGCAACATAAGTAGGTTCGATTCTTGCATACATGAGTTCATATTTGTTCAACAGGTAGATGTCTTGCACAAGATCAGGATGAGTTATGAAGGTTCTGTGAATCCTCATAAGTCTTTTCCTTACCCTTCCCTATCTAATTGTCTCAGCAGTTCTTCGGATGATACTTCTTCTCTTCGGAGGAGATGAAAATGCCATCTCTCTAGATTACTTGGTACCTTTTGTTGGTAGCTTGAGAAGGACCCTGGTATGATCAAACTCGTGCCAACAAATATCATGAGAGATGGATTCACATCTATGTTCATGAGATAAGTCTCTTCCCATGTGATTATATGTATTCACTTCATACCTATATGGTAATTATAGAAGGAGAGAAGAAGCACTACCCTTTATTAGTTGTCTTAACTAATGGTTGGTAGTCGGATTTTGTGCATGCCAATTTGGCATACACAGAAGCCGTATGGTTGTTGTGCATTCCAATTTGGCATGCACAGAACTGTTGGGGCATGCACAACAACCATATGGCTGTTGTGCATGCCAATTTGGCATGCACAACAACCATATGGCTGTTGTGCATGCCAATTTGACATGCACAGAAGCCCTATGATTTTTTTCATGGGAATCTTAATACAAAGTTTAGTTGTTGAGAATCTAAAATAATGGGATACCGTTTGGGCATAGAATGAGTTTTATCACAATGGAAAAGTATATATGGTAAATTGGATCTTGGAAAACTTAATACAAAGTTTAGTTGCTAAGAACCTAAGATAATGGGATATGCTTTTAGCATAGAATGAGTTTGATTACAACTTAAGTGTTAAAAAATCCACTAGTAAATCTCTTTTCTAGATTGTTTTTATACAAAATCCTAAAGGATTAATGGATTTGGTTGACTTGATTAAAGGGGTACAATTTAGTAAATATTTTAAGGATTTGTGAAACACATTGGGAAGTCAAATAAGAAACAAAAGTATGTAGGTAACAAATGAGGAATAGAAGAAATTTTTTTATTTGCAACAAATAGAAGTATTCCAATAAGAAGAGCTATTCATGGTTTGTTTGCATATGTAAAGGTATTCATTGTGTACCAAAAACCAATTCAACTAAAGAAAACATGTATTTGTAAGGTATTAAAAGGAAATAATGAAATTATATGTGTGATATGTTTACTCAAAATGTTGGACACTGGTCTTTTTTTAAATGTAGCAAATCCAATTTAGAAATTGATCATAATGAAATTTTGGTTAAGAAGTAGGATAAACATCTACCTAGAGAAAATTGAGTGAATTGTATACACCAATATTATTTCTAAAATATCTAATATATAAGGAATATAAAATGTGTTTGGTGAAACAGAAGGGACCACTAAAATTGAATAACACTTGGATTAGAAAAACTAATTTTATAAAATGCAAAATCCCTGATTTACGAAATGAATATGAACCAAAAGGTTTATAATCTCTCCAAGAAAGAGGAGAATATTATAAGAGTACACTATATGGGGCACATGGAAAGCCCATAAATTGAATCAACTTGCACTATTTTAGGGAGACCTAACATGTCTAAAATCTAACCTATTTTAATTTGTAGACCAGGAAATTAGTGGGTTATTTGTTGAACCATTTTAGGAACAAATATAAAAGTAGTTGTTATGCAAACTTCTTTTAGTTAGGAGAAACAAAGAGTTGTATATATTAACTAAATATGAAAAGATAATTTAGAGAAGTAATGAAATTTTGATGATATGTTGCTCTTATATACACTTTAATTTTCTTTGCTTTGTGTTTTATAATTCAAATGTATTTTAAAAAAAAGGTGTATGTAATTATATATTCAATTCGAGTTATTTTTCAATTTTTACAAGTAATGTATATGGTTGTTAAGAGAGACACCTGAGAGGTAGAGTTTCTCTACATTCATATACACTTATTCATTAATGTTAAGTTATATTGTAATTTTGGTACTAAGAAATAGACAACTAAGAAATGATGTTTCTTTATCACACATGGAAACAATGTGAAGGAAATGTTTTTGAAATTAATACTATAAGGACCATTCAAGAGAGGGTGCAACAAAGTTGCATTATATTGCATTCTAAAATAACCAAAAGGGCATTATATGGCATTCTAAAATAACCAAAAGGTAAAATAACATGTCTCTCTCATGGGCTACTTTTATTTCTATTTTAACATAATTAAATGTTTATGAAAATGAAGTCATGCAAGAGATATTTTTTTGAATTGATACTAAAATCAAAATAATGTAGTACAAATGGATAGGTCATATTTCCATATATTTTAACTTTTATTCAACGTTTTTGTAAGCAATGCATGATCCTTATTTCACTTAATCATAAGGATAATGAAATGGAGGTATAATTATGAGATGATTCAACAATTTTACTGGAGAAATAGGGGTAGAAATAATTCCTTTCTTTTCAATGTGTCTTATATATTCTTTATTTAATTTAGGCTTAACTATTTATATTTGTAAGATGTTTCAGTTTAAGAAACATTCAAGTAGTTTTTTGAATAAGATTTATGTGGTGAGGGTTTTCAGTCAAGTTTGGAAAAACCATAGTTTCATTGATGGATTGTCGACGTTTCAGATCCATCTTCAGGACAAGAAGTATGGGTTATGATTTAAGAGAGACACTTCCTATAAATGCTAAATGGATAGAGGAGAGTTTAAATGTCGGTTGGGAAGAACCCTAATTCTTCATTAATAAATTAAGTTTTTTATTTTATTTTTTATAATGTTTTATTTTTAGTTCTTCAAATTGGTATTTTTTAATTTGTTCTTAGGTTTATTATATTATTTGGACATTTCAATTCTTTTTAAATTTTAATGTTGTTTATTATTTAAAAGGATTTTAAAAATCTTATAAAATTTTGTATTTTTTATGAGAGTATTCTAATATTGTTTTCAAATTATTTTTATTAAAAAAAATTAATTTATAAAGATCTTAAGTAATGATTAATTAGCGTTTTTAAGATTTATTAAATTAAAATTGTTTTTAATTTTAAAAATTTAGGGTTTCCTAAAGTTGATTGTTTTAATTATTATTCTTTTTTATTAAGGGGAGCCATATTTCATTAAGTTCTAGGTCATTATCTCTATTAAGGTTTCTTGGATTTCTTTTAATTTTGATCCCTTCCCTAATGCAACATTTAAATAAGTGATCCTCCTTTGCCAGATTTTTTTTCTCTTCAAGGCATACATGGTGTTTTATTTTCAGTGAGTGTTCTACTAAGGCTGATGTACAAATGCACTCATTCTTTATGTCGTCTCCATGTTATTTAATTATATTTTTAAAGGAGCGCCCAGTTTCGCCAATGTAGCATTTACCACATGAGCATTCAATCTTGTAAATTCCTTTTCATTTGTGTGGATCAAGTTTATCTTAAAAATTTATGATATTAAAGGTCTTTTAAAAATTTGTTAGAAAGTTGTAGTACAAGATTATGACTATCATCTTGATATTTAATTTTCTAATTTTTATTGTGATAGTCTATGAAATTGTTTAGGGTATGCTCCATTACAGGTTTCATTATTAGGAGAGTGTCTTTGAGGGTAGTCATCCAAAATTAGATTTGAGAGGTGTGGGAGCTACATGGATGGAACTACAATCATTTTTGAAGCCTAATAAATGGGTTCTTCATGTTTTAGTTCAATGATCTCTCCCACATACATGAAATCATGTTATAGGACCTTGGATTTTTAAAACATACCTCGATGGGTTTCCCCCATTCATCCCACGATTTTTCAGTTGACAAAGTTTCCTAGCTAGCTCACCTACTTTGGGTGAATATCCATGAACACCCCATGAAAATTTGGCTAGAACTAAATAAAATGGTATCCCCTGAAGGATTTGTGTATCATGAGGACTAAGGATAAAATACATAGGTCACTACATATTTCCTCCATGATAGAAGTTGTTATCCATAAATATGATAGTATAGAGGTACCATGTATATGAGAAACTAAAAATTATTAACAAGGAATGAAAATATAAACAAAGTCTACAACAATACAATATATAATGGTGCATAAAGCGGAGAAATACCATAGACAAGTGTGGACTGATTTGTGCCCTAACATAATGGGGAAACTATCTCACAACACAAGGTCAATCATTTTGGGCCATCAAGGATATCCTCTCATGCAAACATCAAAATAACTAGTTCAAAACAAGAGATGGATGTGGGTGAATAATGACAAACAAATATATAGGACAATATTTAATACATTAAACTATAAATGAATAATAGGCAAAAAAATGTTGGAAAAATAAGTAAGAAAGTTTAATTTCTATAGGAGGATGGAGCAACTATACTATTGAGAAAATTAATATATAAACCCATGGTAAGTATAGCTACCAAAGTAAATTAACAAATTAGCTATGAAATTATAGCAAGACCATATACCAAGAGGATATGGCCATTGATTCATGACAAAAACAAAGATATAACTATTGAAAGTAAAAAAACTAAACTAAATTTATAGTAAAAATATACGTATTAACTGATACTAGGTAAAAAATGCACTGAAATAAAGAGGGAAAGGGTGAGATACCTAGGAATACTTGTACATGACATGAGGAATTGGTGCAACACCTACACTAGCTTGGATAGATGACAATCAATTAATATGAATCTAAAAAATAAAACCCAAAAATTAAGGGGAAAGTGGGGTGATTTCCCCAAGTGGAGTAATGGGAGACAATGGGGTGACAACCACTCCCTTGGGGAGAGGAGAAAAGGAAATAACAAATGAATTTTCATTCCTCAAGGAATGGGGGAAACAATAATGAAATCAAAGATAAAATGGAATGCACACATCATTCACCTTAAGGGATTAAGTAATCAACATAGATGATCCAAAAGAGAAGGCTACAATGTGAAAAACAAACAAGAGCTATACATAGAAGAGAAAAATGTTATCCAAGGCTACACTAAGGAAGAAAATACCTCTCAAATGAGTGACGAGGGATACAAAAAGGTAGGAAAAAAATGAGAGGATTCTTTGAATGGGTAGGAGATAAATAAGGAGGATGGAAGATTTCCCTAAATGTGGCAGAAAAGGGGATAGAAGATAGATGTACAATGAAAAGAGAGAGAACAAGATGCACAAAAGGATCAAGTGGGACTACCATGAGAAGAGGAGAGGAGGAAGAAAAATAAATGATGGAATGGAGGAGGCCTAAGAATAGATAGATTTTGAAGGAAATGATCTAGATACACTACTTGGAGAGAGGGAATTCAAGGGTGAAGGAGAGAGACAAGGAGGCTAGAGAGGAGAAGTATGCATGGAAGAGACTTTGGATTTCAATTGGTATTCATAATTAAAAACTATAGTTTATGGATAGGTATCTATCATCACAATTCAAATTTTAATATTAATCGAGGTTATGATGATACTCATGCAAGAAGGTAGAGAATTTGGAGGCACATATATGATACACTAGAACTAGGCATGATTGCTTCCAAGTCTCCACGTGGGTAAGCTCTAACTTCAAACCATGCCAAATATTTTTAGAATTGATCCCACTAAGTTAGGTTTGGAGGTTTCCACTAAGTCAAGTTCACGAGTGAGTAAGAATAATGACATGTTCAAAATCGAGTCAATTTTATCAAACTTATCGTAAATTTTATCCATTGTTCTTTTCATTTTGTAAATTCCAGAATGTATACATCACTTGTTTAAAGAAATCATAATGGTATGTCATCTTCAATTATTCGTTCATGATCGGTTTTGGACATTTTCCATTTTCTAACTTTTTTTTTTCTTGATTGAACTTCTATTAACTTTTTGCGTGCTGCACATACCAAATGACTATATTGACAACTTATGACATCTGAATGATAGTCTTGAAAGTGAACATGACTATCGGTTTGACAGGTTTCTTGAAAAAAATATCCTTTCAATATGATGGATCCCCTTTCATATATAAAACCGTTATCATCAAAATCTTCTAATAACCGCATCTTTTGTTTTATGCATTGCATCAAATAATATTTCACGTTTTCAGTGTTGTCTACAGGTGCAACCATGACAAAAACATCTCCTACAAATAATTGAATATGTTCCAAAAAGTAGTTTGTGTTATATTATCACACATGCATGTGCCATTAAACTCATCTACTATATATATAAATTTTATATATCCAACTTACAAGTACATCTACAAGTTGTTTAAATATTTAACAAATATATTTTCAAACAATTGTAACATAAAAATTACCTTCTCTAACAGGATCAAAAACTCTATCGCCATCAACTGACACTATAGTTTCATTTGATTCCATCTCCTCCGAGCTTGCAAGTGGCATTTTCCCTTTTATATTAAGTTTGGTACGTCTCCAATCTTTAACATATTTTGCATTTTCGTTTTCACAAATCTCTATGGATTCTGTGTCCTCTATGCAAACTGAGCAAAAACAAGACTCATTTCTTCTATCAAATGCAAACACATTTTGATAGCGTTTTGTTTTAATTGAATGCATTTTTCGTGTCTCATATATTGTACCGGCTTCATATGGGATTGATCTATTTACATCTTGGATTCCAACATACAAAAATAACCCGCACAAGACAAGAACTTGTTAACTTGAAATATCTCAAGAAAATGATTGAAGATCATATAAATTTGATCACGTGAATAAAAATATCATGTGTACATGTGTAACATGTATATATAGAGACACTTCCGCACATCCCTTGACGGATTATCTTCATGTCTTAGCGCCATTTTGCACCATTCAAAAAATTGATAAGTGGATTCAAATCGATCGACATGAGGGTTCATCTGATACCTTCGAAGTTCTCGTTTTACACATGCCCCTGCACCGTCGTGCTCTCCTTTTCCATGACCAGTCTAAAAAAAATTCCAACAATGTGTAATGTTTGATTTCTTATGAAGACAACACAACCAATAGAATGATCGTGAATATTTGAACTGACCTGCACACCCATCTGTCCATATCCAATGTTGATCGAATCTGATCCCACGTTCTTTCAATGAATCATAAAATTTATCAAAACAATGTTGTACATAATGTGTGTCGTGTGCTCGATCATCACTTATATAAAAGTGATATTCTTTAATAACATGTCAATTTTCATTGGTTCTTTCTATGTTATCAAGACTTCGTTGAGCATGTCTATATAGAGCATGGAAAAATATAGTGACTTGATCGGAATGATAATATTCACTTTGTATTTCTTTTTGTGTAGTGAATGTATAATTCTCTACAAAATCAACTACAGACAAAATTTTCCTTGGTGGAAACATTTCACAGGATTGTTTGAATTGTAGGTCTTTCCAACGATATCTATGTGAATGCTTGGTGTATTTATAAATTTCTTCCTCAAACTTCTTCAAAAACTCTATCACACATATTTTATCTACTTTTAAATCAATCATTTTGGAAATAACATTTGAAGAATGTGGAGCCGTGCTATTGATATACTCATATCTCTTCCAATTTTCTGTTATATTAGAAAATTATTGATCATTCATATCAAGAGGATAATTTGAGTGAAACAAACTTAGATTTCCACAACGATCAAATTTCTTTCCACCAACAAATTTATTTTGGTAAAATAATTCATCACCTTCTCTTTCACATAGAATTTCAGATATAAAAGCATGGAATGTGGAAGGAGGAGATGAACTTGGCCATAAAGTTTTAGAAAAATCAAGAAAAGTGTCGTAATATAACTCCAATTACACATGATAACGACAATAGAAAGTGTCACGAATAGTGATGGGTCTAACAAACTATGGTTTTTGTTGAACAAATGTATTGATGAAAATTTTAACTTCTTTGTGCTCTTCTTTGAACTTATTGAACAATTTTATTTGTGTCATTGGCAATATATGTTTTGGATGTTCTTGATATTGTTTTTGTGATATTCTTCATCGCAACACATCCCTTGTATGTGGTGAAACATGAAATTCTTTCAACTAACAATTACGGGCCGATTCTTTAACATTTTCTGCAAGTCTATCTTTGTAGGGTTGTCTAGAAATCACTGTTCAACAAGCAAGTTCATCATTTGCATCTATTTGCATTAGAAATTTTATATGTTTGACAATGTTTTTCTTGAGGTTCCCATCACTTTTTCCATGTGTTGTGTCAAATGATCTTTTATATTGCTAGATGGAACAACTGTTGTTTGTATCACTCTACGTGCAACACTAACATCTTTTTTTCGAGATTTTCCAAAAGCTTTTAATATAATAGTTATATTGTCAAATACATTATGTTTCACCTTCGTATCTTTTGTCGAATTTTGAATACCCAATAATGATGTAGCTTCTTTTAAATTTCTTGACTTTATTAGATAAAGTAAAAGTTGAGCTCGTACTGTTACTGATTCATCCTTGAAAAAAGTATTATACATATTTTTAGTTCGATATCTTATATAATGCTTAGATTTTTTCTTCCCAAATTTGTCATTTTCAACATTTTCTAATATTTCATCATCAATGTTGATAGATTCTCCTGCATATTTCAATTTAAAGTTTATATTAAAAAACAAAACCCAAACATAAATTCACTAAACTATATAAAAGTGTTCATCTTATATTATCTAAATTTATGTACATACCTATAGGTGATTCGACTTCTACTTCAATTTCGGTTTCAATGAATTCATCGACATTATGAGCCAATCCATTTATGTTTTTTGAAAAACATCAAATCAGAATTACAATCAATTATATAAAAAAATAATTTCAATTTGAATTCTATACTTTTAAGATAGACAATATGTGCATGCATATTGGGTTGAACTTCTTCTTGTTGAAAATCTCTATTCACATCATCATTGTTTCTTTCTTCAATATTTGCACGTTCTCGTTTATTTCTCCAATAATGTTCTTTCCTTTGTTCGTTATGGTGAGTTTTGTCTCGAGTGAGATCAAATTTTATCTTGCGCAAAATTTTGTTTCCCATGAGTATAGTTATCTGTAAAAGTTTAAAAAAAAAATCAACATTTCAGAATAGTCTTAGAAAAACTTCATTGTCACAAAAATTATTAAAAAATAATATCAATAATTTTATGTTCAACAAAGGCTTCACCTTGAAAAAATGTTTAACAAAGGCTTCACTTTGAAAAAATGTTCAACAAAGGCTTCACCTTGAAAAAATGTTCAACAAATACTTCACCTTGAAAAAATGTTCAACAAAGCCTTCACCTTGAAAAAATGTTCAACAAAGCCTTCACTTTGAAAAAATGTTCAACAAAGCCTTCACCTTGAAAAAATGTTCAACAAAGCCTTCACTTTGAAATTTTTTTCAACAAAGCCTTCACCTTGAAAACATGTTCAAAATTTAGCCTTCAATATATAATTTGTTATTCCAATAAAAACTTGAACTTCAAAAATATAAACTTTTATTTCGCATTCAAAACATCAACTACCTTGTTCAAAAAAACGAAAAAGATGATTTGAAACTTTGTTTAGGTGCTCTACAAAACCACGAAACAAGAAAGTGAATTGTGTTAAATTGGTTCAACTGAAAGTGTATTTATAAGATTTGGCGCTAAGTGAAATGAAATGACGTGTCTCTTCATTGTTTCCGACCGACGAAATTCTCTCACTCACCTTTCGGGCGAAAATCTAGGAAACCATTTTTTTTTACAGATTTCGTTAGAATTACATATTTCGGCCGAAAAAACTTTATTTCGGCCAAAACCAATGAATGGGACTGTTTGCAGGAACCTGATAATTCTCTCTAGATTACTTGAACTTTGGAGGTTGTGGACTCCTGCAAATACTCATATTTTAGTTTTGAAATTGATACAAGAATTTGCAAAATTGAATCTACATTCAATGAATATAATTTGTTTTCATTTTCATTATTTTTATCTAATTTTATTTATTTATTTTTAAAAATCATTGCATAATATTTTTAGGTGACATTTGATTCATTGAAATGAAATATCCGTATCTCTAAAAATACACAGTAGAAAATTTAGAAAAAAATATATTCAGAATCCTTAAACTGTTCTTTTCAAAAGGGTATTTTTAGATTTTACTTTTAAGTAAAAATTAAGATATATACAAGGTGGGGGAAAACATGTGTTTACAATCTACAATTTTTTCATCTTGGTCAACTTCAAAAAAATCTAGAAATTATAATATTCATCTATTAGATTCAAAATTATAGTCATAATAAAACAGAGTCTTTGTAGATTGTTACAGTATATTTTGTTTGTCAATTTTTTTTTTAATAATAGATACATTGTTGGAGGAAAAAATAACTCATTATCATTCCTTTCATGTTTAAGGAACATACAGTTAAACAATTTCCAAATTGACATATCAAATCTCAATAAAAAAAAATTGAAAAATAGTCAGTGGAAAGCTAGAAAAATTCTTCACAAGTTTTTCTTTTACTGTAAAGTGAAATTATAAATAAAAAAGAATACTTTGTATACCGGAAGTTGAATAAATTGTGAAAATATAGTTTTTTTTTGTCATAAAACAAGCAAACTAGACACCCATCTTCATGATTTTATACATGAGCGATAGTTTAGATGACCAAACCGCTCATGCCAAAGTTTGCTCAAGTCATCGCTATGAGAAACAAAAACTGATGAAAAATATGATGACCCAAACTTGTACAACCTGGTAATATCATCATCAATTCTAGTTGCAAGAACATGCTTAGGATCTTTTAGATCCTTGATTACAACTTGGTGAGGTGAAAACTCTATGGTTTTACCTTCACCTAAATGAGTGATTTGATATACTGATAGAAGGTTACTGTGTATACTGAGAGGGGGGTGAATCAATATCAAGTACAATTTAAAACATTTTTCAACTTATACTTAAACCATTCAATTATATCCAATGAGCAATGAACAATAGTATAAGAGTTACACCAATACACCACAATACACCATCCACAATGTATGAGAAATAATCAATAGTTATTGTTCAAGGGAAGTAATGACTTCCAAAGGTAGCTACACATTCCAAATGTGAAGGGAGGGATAAACCTCCAAGAGGAAGATAAAATACTCCAATATCAAGAGAGAGTTGAACTCTCCATCCTTGCCCCTTCCTTCCACCCAAGAATATACGAGAGATAATAAAACTTCACATTAAATCATCACCATCAATCAACCATCACATAGAACCTAATAATGCTTCCTGAGACTTCTTCAATTTCTACAATTATTCAATTATTGGAATACTCTTATCCTGTAGATAATATTATTCAACTTATTCTCTGAAAATTCTCCAAGTTTCACTCCTTGAATCCTCCCAAAAAGAAGTTATAGAGAGAATGGTAGACCTTGTTCAATTTTGGTTTATTCAGGAGACCAAACTTGTACAGAATGCCCCACACTCAATATTTAACATCAAATTATGAAACATGCACACAATAAACTACAGTCTGTACTCTTTCCAATGCATTTTTTCCCATGTCATTTGGATTCTCGATGAAAACGTTATGACTATTTTACCCGAAACACCTTAGAACACATCACCAAAAGACTTCATCCTCCCTTGAAATCCGACCTTCTTTACTTCTGATTTCCTCTGAAATTTGACTTGTGTATCAAATGAATGTATAATGATATTTATTTATACCATTTATGTCACTTTCTTTTAACATTAGGGCCAACCTGACACTTTCTTATTTTGTAATTCTTTTCTTTAATTATCTTCAGGGCCTACATGTACTTCCTTCTTCAATTCACTTTGTCATCTTCAAAAATTCATTTCTCCTCCACCATGAGGATCCACGTGACATGCCATATACCACCAGAAACAACATGATGTATGCTATCCATTCATGGGTGTTGTATCTGCATGTGCATTTCCCTTCATGTCCAAATACCTTCATCAATCTTGCGGTCCAAAAACCATGATTAGGGTTGACATCAATGACAACAACCAATCTTCCAACAATCTCCCCCTTTGTCATTGATGGCAACACTCATGCTCCCCCTGTCATCATGATCCCAATTTCTCTCCCCCTTTGACATCAATGGAAAAGGGTGGGGTTTCTCCCCCTAAATTTAATGGAAAAAGGTAACTCTCTTCTTTGGCGTTGCTCCCCCTGAACATATAGAACTTAATAAGACTTCATTTTTATGGTATCTTTCTTCCTTGGAGATTTTTCGTGGTTTTAGAACATATATGTTACTTGGTATTCTTTTTGCAGTTGCAACCAATCTTCTTGAGTTATTTTCTCTGATTTTACATTTTCGGGAGTCAAACGTAAGAGTGTATCCTTGATCACACATTTTACTAACACTAAGTAGATTATGCTTCATGTATTCACCCAATAGGACATTCTTTGTTTTTACATTTTTTCTTCCAAGATCTACTACACCTTCTCCAAGTATTTTGGCAGATGAGACATCTCCAAATGCAACATTTCCACCCTTTCTCTTTCAGCTGATGAATTTGTCTTCATCCCCGGTCATGTGTGAAGAACATCCATTGTCCATGTACCATTCATCTTCTTCTTTACATTCTTCAGCGGTCAATGCTATTCGACAATCTTCATTGTTTGGAATATCTTTCCTTCTCCATACTGTGGTTGGTATAGGGACATGTTCATTCATATGTATGCAATCTCGTGCTTTGTGACCAAGATAATTACATTTGTAGCATGCAATATTTTTGTCCATCAATGGGGAAAATGAATTATAACTTATGTTGACAAATCCACGATTATTTCCATATCTTCTATTTACACCATTCATGTTTCTTGCGTATGTGTTCCTTTCATTGATTTTGCAATTAATTGCCTTATGTCCAAAAATTTTGCAAGTATAACAATGACCAAGAAACAAATTTTGATACCTTGGAGTAAGTGGGATTCTTTGTAATGTAGTCCATCTAGGTTCATGAACTATTCTTTTGTAGTTTCCTTCATACTGATTGAAGCTTCCTTGATTCCTGAAGGTAGGAGGTCTTCTTGGATATTCATCTCTTTTGTAATCATTCCTTCTTTCTGGTGTCTTGGTCCACTTCTCATCAACTATCTGTGTAGCTCTTTCTTCAACCTTCTTGTTGGTATTTGCATCTTCTTTGTATGAAGTTTCACCCATGCATCCAATATGTGTTAAGTCTTTTGGCACTTGAGAGTTTCTTAAGCTCTTCCTCAATGAAACAACTTCTTGTTGAAGTTTCTCACAATCTTCTTCTTTTTTCATCATTTGGACATTCCTTACTTCTCCTATTCTTCTTTCTTCTTTGAGTAGAGTTTTCAAGGAAATGGATTCTTCTCTTAGTTTCTCAAAGTCTTCTAATTGTTTCTTCAAGATTACAACTGTATTTTCACAACTACCCAATTCACTTCTTAGTTTTCTTTGCATGTCTTTGAGCTTGCTATTTTCAATATCAACATGCTTCAATTTTTTAAGATTCTCATCTTCTTGTTGAATAATTTTTTCTTCATGATTTTCTTCTTCAATGTCATTTCTTTCAATCCTTGGATGAGGACATTCAAATTCAACATGACCTCTCCTTCACAATTAAAGAAAAAGCATTGACCTCTATTTTCTTCTTTGAAATCTGATATGTTGTAATTTGCTTCAACTTCTTCTTCTTCTTATTCTGCTTCTTCCCTTACATAAAGGTCTTGTAGCTTGTCCCAAAGCTCTTTTGATGATGCACATGATCCCACCTTGTATTTCACTGAATCTTTCAATCCATCTAGGATGGTATCTATTGCCAATTTGTTGTTCCTTTTTGCTTCCTTCTGAGCTGCAGTCTTTGGCTTCTCCAAAGCATTGTATCCTGAAGCAACTGAGAACCAAACATCTGCCCCAAGAGATTTCAAGTAAGTTTTGATTCTATTACTCCAGTATTCAAAATTGTTTCCATCAAATGGTGGAATCCCATTTGAAATTTTGTCTTCCATTTCTTCTTAGGATCTTCCTTCCAGTGGTTAAACTGTACTAAAGGTAACCTACTCTGATACCAATTGTTGATACTGAGAGGGGGGTGAATCAATATCAAGTACAATTTAAAACCTTTTTCAAATTATACTTAAACCATTCAATTATATCCAATGAGCAATGAAAAATAGTATAAGAGTTACACCAATACACCACAATACACCATGCACAATATATGAGAAATAATCAATAGTTATT
>ML777810.1:351057-377296 GCA_009831015.1 Picea engelmannii
TGCATGAACAGGTCCAAGGATCATCATATGGTAGCATATTGTTCATCTTGCAAAGAAGATAGGGGGAGACATACCCTTAGGGGGAGTCATTCTTCTTCCCATGATTCTAGGAGGAGATATTTATCAGATACATACCTAGAAAAAAGACCTATATTTGAAGAAAGAGCACAGAGGCATAATTCCAAGGGGAGTGATGGTCACAGAGGGAGTATGTTCGATGTATTTTCAGCATTACATCAGATTGATATCCCTTGTTCAAAAGGGGAAAGATTATATAGCAGCAACAAGACAGTGGGAGCAGCCCCAAGAGGAGAATGGCCCTTTGCCATTGATGTCAAAGGGGGAGAGATAATCACATTGATGTGATTGATGTCTATTGATGGAGAGAGATTGATGTGGAGAGATAGTCACATTGACTATTGATGAAGAAGCATGCCTTGTCTACATGTTGACATAAATAATTGGTAATTGGAGTTGACATCAATGTTGGTATTGCCATCAATTCCAAAGGGGGAGATTGTTGGATCATGTTGTCATTGATGCCAATAGTTTGATTATTTGGGAGATTGTTGGATCATATGTCATTGATATAAATGGTTTGGCTTGATTGATGTCATTGAATGATGTCAAGTAATTGATTGATTGATGATTGATGAATAATGTATATGCATTGATGAGAATGATATATGTCTAACTGGAAACCAATTGATAAAGATGGATCATTGATATGATGCATTGATGAAGATGGATCAATGAGTTGTCATTGTGACATGATGCATAGTTGATATATATGATGCAGTGGTGAATTGATGCAAAGATGAATCATTATTGTATTATCATGGTTGATAAGGTGCACAAATGGATGAATTACAAAGTGGTCCCTTTATGGTGAAATCATTCATGGGAAGACACTTTACAGATTCAGTTATCCTAGAAGAACGGTTGGAGGACCCATGCTTGCATGTGGATTAATGAGATGAAGATCAATGAATTTGTTGGTGAAACTATCCTATATGGTTAGTGATTGACATGCCATTTCCGGTGGTATGTGAAATGTCAAATAACTCCTCACGGTTTGAGAGTTATGGCTCTAAAAAGTTGAAGGAACCCCATATGATGGCTTGAAGCCCCAAAAGGTCAAATAAGTCAAAGTTCTTGAAAAGAATAAATGTTGGAGCATAACCCTAACTTACATTAGTTTATACCTAGCTTAGACTCCTAGATATTGGTTAATACATTCATTTACACTTTATTTCACCTAATTTGGCCACATAGAGAAGAAGGGCACCTCATACCTAGATTTTAGGGAAAACTACTATTTTTAGTTCAAGACTCAACTCCCGGTTCTTGATTTTCTTGATTTATTCTTGATTTATTCATGATTTATTCCAAATACCCCATGAAAAAATGCATCTATTATTGGGGAATGCGTAACTCCTCTTTGAGTGAGAGATTTATTCCTTAATTAATGATTTTTTTTGTTACTATTATTATTAACTACTATTTCGGGTCAGTTAAGTGAGTTGGAACTGCTTCTCTTGTCAGTTAAGTGAGATTAAGTGAGCTAATGCAAATCAATTGAATCTTTTGGAAATTAATGAGTGTGTGACATGTATCTTTAGTGGTCTAGATCGAACTATGTGGTCTCCCTTAGCTTATGACACCTATTTTAGCTATTTCTAGCTTTTGTTGAATAGAATTTCTATGTTGGAAATTCTATATATTCACCTCCTCTCTTCTTTTTTGAGGATGGTTGCCCATGTATATTCATTTTTTATTAATATAATTCTCTAATTTATGGAACAAAAACTTTCTATCATCTCTTGAATATCAACAAATTGCATGTGTTCAATTTAACTAGAATTCTAGATCTATCAGGGTTTCTGCAGGAATTCTACATGGTATCAGAGCTAGATTGAATCTAGTGGATTGTACATGGTTTTATTTGTAGGTATAGATCATCAGGAGGTGTAGAAAGAAGCAATGGATCATCTCTCTCATCCCACAAAACTCATTCTAAATCCTTTCAATTACTTCGAATGGAAGATAGAGATCTCTATGCTCCTCCGAAGTAAAGGGCTTTACCGGGTAACAATGGGAACGAAGAAAGAATCGACTGTTGCAGTGGAGAAGATAAAATATTTCAATAAATTAGATGAAACAATTGGGCTGATATTCCTATAAATTTCCAAATATCTCCTCTTTCATGTTAGTAGAGCCACTACTCCCGAGGTGGTCTGGACCACATTGGAAGGACTATTCGGCAAGCAAGATGCAATGAGAGTGCTTCAACTGGAGAATGAACTCATATCCCTAAGTCAAATTCATTTCAGCAACCTGTAAGAATTCTTCAACAAGTTCAAATCCCTCCTCATTGAACTTAATGGATGTGGAGTCACGAAAGAGGAAGAACAACTCATCCTTTCAATTCTCTCGAAATTAGCCCTGAATATTTCGTATTTGTGTCGTATTTTCAAGCATCTAAATTGACTCAGGAAAAACGGAAAATGTCTCCATTGAATGATTTCATTGCAGAATTGACTCAAGAGAAAGCTAAGTTAGTCCAAATGGGTGCCATCAATCATTCCAATAACCAATCACTTGTAGTTACTAATTCTCCAAAGAACAGTGGAAAAGACAAGAAAAAAGGAACGGGTAAATTTTCTGAATCAAAGAAGGAGAGATACACATAATCTTTAGATAAATATTCTGAGCCTAAGGGTAAGAAGAAGAAGGAAATAACACTTTTCAGCTACTGTTCCAAAGGTTTTCATCCTGAAGAAAATTGCATGAGGAAGACTATCAATGAGATGGCTAAGCAATTGCAGCAACACAATCTCACGGTGCCCGAAAATGCAAAGAAGAAAGATGATAACAGAATGGGAGGGAGAGCATGAGATGGTCATGATTTAATGGTTTTCACATCCACTCCATCATATTGTATCCTTGATTTAGGTGCATCGAACCATATGTCTGCATCAGAAGATGAATTTCCCTCCATCGAAGGAAGCACCAGATCCCCAATTTACTTGGGAGATGCCACACCCGCAAAGGTGTGCGGAGAAGGAATTGTTGATCTTGAAGGGGGATGCTTCACAAATGTGATTCATGTTCCCTTGATATCCACAAATATTCTCTTGATATATCAGATCACTCATTCCAGTTCTGGAAGGAAGGTGGAGTTCACTCTAGACTCCGTAGTGATTACCGACATTTCCACAGGCTCACATCTTGCACATGGAATTGCAGATCAGGGTTCTCGTTTGTATTTCTTCTCCCACTTTGTTTCTAAATATATTAGAACTATATTTTTGTCACAATCTAATGATATCATCAAGTTATGGCATGAAATAATTGTCCATCTAAACTATAATTACTTGCATCAACTCAACAAGGAAAACATGGTAGAAGGATTTCCAGCTATTAAATTCACAAGCGGTGTATGTCAAGGATGCATTCTTGGCAAGCATCCAGAGCAAAATTTTGACAAAGGGAAGACACAGAGAGATTATTCACCTCTTGGGATGATTCAAAGTGACATCATGGGCCCATTCCCACAGCCTTCAATCAGTAAGGCTCGATATGTACTCACCTTCATAGATGATTTCTCTCGCTTTAGTTGGGTATTTTTTTTGAAATTAAAATCGGAAGTATTTGAATGCCTTATAGAATTTATAGCACTTGATGAGAATGAGTCTGGGTGTAAGATTAAGATACTTTGTACTGATAATGGGGGGGATTATGTCAACAAATATGTGCAGCAACTTTGTATTGATGCAGGTATACAACTACAAGACACAGTGCCATATACACCACAACAGAACGGTGTTGCGGAGAGGAAAAACCCGTCCTTAAAAGAGATG
Organism: Picea engelmannii; assembly: GCA_009831015.1. Taxonomy (NCBI): domain Eukaryota; kingdom Viridiplantae; phylum Streptophyta; class Pinopsida; order Pinales; family Pinaceae; genus Picea; species Picea engelmannii. Next base: position 354,921 of record ML777810.1, read on the forward strand.
GCCAATTGTATTCTACAGTCGAAATCATTAGCTCCCAAGATATGGGATGAAGCTATTAATTGTGCAGAATACATTCAGAACCGAGTTCCTCAAAAATCACTCAAAGGAACCACTCCTTTTGAATGTTGGACCGGTAAGAAACCGAAAGTGTCACACTCTCATATTTTTGGTTCACGAGCATGGGCTCACACTGAAAAGTTCATATTTGGAGCCTCAAAGTGTTGAATGCATATTTGTTGGATATCTTGAAGGTGTCAAAGGATATATATTGTTGGAATCTCACACTGAAAAGTTCATTCAAGCTCGAAGTGTGAAGTTTGAAGAAGAATCACTGCATGATTTTTCAGAAGACCCTGTCGAGGAACCGCTTGTTGTCACTGATGAGGAGGAGTCAGAAACTTCTTTGAGAACTTCATAGAAGACATCAGAGAAGAATTTTGGGTCTGATACATAGGATTAAGAGAAGGTCATGGATGCTCCAATTCAGTTTCCAACTTGGGCAGAGAAAACCCTACAAGATGCGGGTGAACTAGTCGGTGATCATGTGGATACAAGAAGAACTAGGTCACAGTGTTTTAGGGCTCCTCAAGCCAGGACTTACACAAAACCTTTTCTGCCCATACATTTCTATATGTCACTTGGTTCAGATCGAAATTCACACTTTGAGGCTGCTGGAAACCCACTTTGGGAGGCTATCGTGGATGAAGAGTACTCTGCTCTTATGGACAACAACACATGGGACTTGGTTCCACTTCCGAAAGGAAGAAAGCTTGTTCGATGCCGATGGATATATCGAACAAATATTGTTGCATATGGTGAGATCAGAAATTACAAAGCTCGACTTTTCACAAAAGGATACTCACAATTACATGGCATAGACTACACAGAGACATTTTCACCTGTTGCAAAAATGGACTCCATTCGACTAGTTTTGACCATTGCCGCTTCTCGTAGATGGGAAGTTCATCACATGCATTACATCCGTGAGCTAATTCGTGACAGATTCATTTCACTGTAGTACTACCCCACAAAGTAGCAGGCTGCAGACATCTTCACCAAGTCCTTCACTAAAAAGAAATTTTCAGAACTAAGAACTATGTTTTGAGTGGTGGAGACAATTGAGTAGCTCACTTTTGGCCACTAAACATTTTTTTTCCTCTTTTGGGGGGTGTTTTTTTCCCACGAGGTTTTCCCTCTTTCCTCTTTTAATGAGGAGTTATTTTATGTAATGAGTACCTAAAATGGCCAAGTTGTCGGGACTCAATTTTTTTTGTCATTACAGTTAGGCTTAAGGGGGGGTGTTGGAGCATAACCCTAACTTACATTAGTTTATACCTAGCTTAGACTCCTATATCTCGGTTAATACATTCATTTACACTTTATTTCACCTAATTTGGCCACATATAGAAGAAGGGTGCCTCATCCCTAGATTTTAGGGAAAACTGCTATTTTTAGATCAAGACTCAACTCTCGGTTCTTGATTTTCTTGATTTATTCTTGATTTATTCATGATTTATTCCAACTCCCCCATGAAAAAAATAATATATTATTGGGGAATGTGAAACTCCTCTTTCAGTGAGAGATTTATTCCTTAATTAATGATTTTTGCTGTTATTATTATTAGTAACTATTATTTCGGGTCAGTTAAGTGAGTTGGAACTGCTTCTTTTGTCAGTTAAGTGAGCTTACGTGAGATAATTCACATCAATTGAATCTTGTGGACATTAATTAGTGTGTTACATGTATCTTTAGTGGTCTAGGTCGAACTATGTGGTCTCCCTTAGCTTATTACACCTATTTTAGCTATTTCTAGCTTTTTTTGACTAGAATTTCTATGTTGGAAATTCTATATATTCACTTCCTCTCTTCTTTTTGGAGGATGGTTGCTCATGTATATTCATTTTTTTATTAATATAATTCTTTGATTTATGGAACAAAAACTTTCTCTCATCTCTTGAATACCAACAAATTGCATGTGTTCAATTTAACTAGAATTCTAGATCTATCAGGGTTTCTGCAAGAATTCTACAAGAAATCATTATTTAAATGATAAAGTAAAGTGAAAAAATCAAGAAAGATTATTTAAATGATAAAATTAAGTGACAAAATCAAGAAGGAATATTCAAATGCTAAATTACTGGAGAACTTTCCATTAATGGAAAGTGGTTAACCCTAAAATAAGGAAAATAGGTTAAGTGACCTAAAAATGGGTTAAGTGACCTATAAGATGAAAGTATAAATAAGAAGCTAGGATCTCTTGTAAAATGAACATTTGGTAAGAATCCTTTTGTGGATCAATGGAGAGCTTCTTGTGAATATCTTGTGGAGTATTGATGGAGAGATTCTTATGAATATTTTGTGGAGTATTGATGGAGATCTTATTGTGAGAGCATCCTATTGGTGTGGATCTCTTGACAATGATTGAATATCTATTCTGAGGAAGAGAGCGAGAGGAGGATCTCATGGACGCATCAAAGTTTTGGAAATGTCAGATATCTTGACGGAAAAAGTCTCGGATTCATAGAAAACCCTATTTTTTGATGTCCACACGGGCTTTTTGTGTATAGGGTGCATGTACATGCGGGTTGGCTTTGTATAGGGTGAGTGTACTTGCGGGCTGACTATGTATAGGGAGCATGGAATGGATAAAATCATGGATATTTTTGTTTCAGCTGGTGCCAATCTCCTGGATGATTAGGCAGGTTCCAGATCTACATTATATGGCCTCAGATCTGTCACTGAGACATTGGTATGGTTACATTATTGTCTTGATGGATACTATTGTTTGATGTGTTGTGAATGCTTAGGGAATTCTTGGTATGGCTTCTATGATGTGGCTTAGTTTGGTTGATTTGGTTGATGGAGTGAACAACACTCTTGTGATTCAGTAGTGACATGATTTCTATGGTATACTAGTTATTTATACATGATTGAGATAACATTCATATTGATTTGTTGTGGAGCATGAGCAAGCTATTGGAGAGCTTGGATGTGTTGTGACTGGCTATGGGTCAGTTTGGACAGTGGAAGACAGAAGAGAAAGTGATTGCAGGTTGCAGAGGATCTGATCATGTGAATAAAAGAAAAACCCTAGTTACTTAGACGCATACGCTTGTTGCATTATACACTGGCCGCGTTCACACGTGGGCTGTAGTGAGCCAGGGTGCGTGCACATGCAGGCTGCACTACTGATAGGTCGCGTACCTGTTGACAGATTGATATCTGTTGAGGATTGTTACCTCATCTCAGTTGGTGCTGAGAATGTAAGATGAGTCTTGCATATAGAGCTGGTGCTCTTATAGAGTTGTACTCAATTCAATTGTTGCTGATAAACCCCAAGGATTGTAGTTCGTAATAAAAAGAAAATTGTACATACTTCTTGTGTTCTTTGTGTTCATTGTGATGATTACTTGTTGATGATATATTTATGATATATGGCTGATTATAAATGTTAGCAATGGGTAATGAATAAATGTTGAATGCTAATTGATGAGTTTTTGTGCAAGAGGGAAGTTTTGGGAAAAAGAGCCCCACACTCATTCACCCCCCCCTCTAAGTATGGTAGGTGTGTCTAACAATACCTTCATCAATCTTGCGGTCCAAAACCCATGACTAGGGTTTAAATCAATGACAACAACCGATCTTCCAACAGTTATAAGAAAGACTTGGAACACATATTACATCATTAAAATGACCATTATCTACTTGAACTGTTCCAGATCCTACAACACTAAGAGATCTATTATCACCAACAAATATTTTCTTGGTGTTACATTCATTTAGAGAAGAAAATATGTCCTTATCCTTAGCCATATGATAAGATGCTCCAGAATCAATAAGCCACTCATCAGAAGAAGAAGTAGAAGTTGTATTGAATAAGAAACTAGAAGCATAAAATGCATGTCCATGAGAAGAAGAAGAATAAGTAGAATCAATATTGATGTTGTGATTCTTCATCGTTGCTTATAAAGTTGTCATATTGTTGAAACATTTGGACTCATCATGACCATATTTATCACAAAAGTTGCAATGTCTATCAGTCTTCTTATTTTTATGTTTTTCTCTTTTGTCACCATTAGGAGTTGAAGCTATCTAAGTGGGATTGGGACCCTTATTTTTCTTTTTTTTGTAGAGAGGATGTTTCATCTTGAGATTCTTGGGTTTATCTTTCTGTTGGGAAACTAAGGCTTTGTTGGAGGTACCTGCAGTGCTGATCACTCCAAGTTGTACAAGATTATCTTCATCTCTAATCAAAGAAGAACAAAAGGAATCAAGAGTGGGTTTTTTATAAGTTATCCCTAGATCCTCTCTCATGTCATAAAATATATATACAAACACAGAGTATGCACTACCTAGCTTAGAGAGAATAAGATATATGCAATTCTCTTCCTCCATATTTATCTCACATTCTTCACATAAAATTCTGAGTGTTTTAATCTTAGACAGATAGTCTCCAATGCAAGAAAAATCACTTCGATTTAAAGTCAATATTTTATTTTCTAATTGTTGTGCTCGAATAATATTGATTTTACCAAACACAGTTTCAATATTTTCCAAAGCTTCATCGAGGTCATCAATTTCTTTAAGGTGGAACTTTAAATCATGAGAGATGGACATTTTGATTAGTCCATGTGCTTCGTCACTCCTATTATCCCATTTGATTTTCCTATTATCATTAGTGGTTTCTTTTTCCTTTCCCAAGGTAATCAGGTACAAGCCTTTACTTCTTAATAAATCCTCCACATGAGATTTCCATTGGAAGTAGTTGGTGCTAGTAAGAAAAAGTTTACTGGAAGAATCCATATTAAATATGTAGATAATATGGATTTAAAAACTAAAACCGATGACCTGGATGGAAATATCTCAAAACATTATGCGGTTTAAAAAAAACGACACTAAAAATGGAATTTGGATGTGAAAGCTATGCCCTTAAAAAAAAAAAAGCATAAATGGTAACCAAAGGACCACGTGGTGATGCAAGTTGATTTATGAAGTGACCCACTTTTATAAAAGGAAGTGGTGATCACTTTTAGAATGAAGTTACTTTATAAAAGAAAATTCACATGCAAAATAAATAACTCTAAAATAAAGTATTAAAGCTACTTATAGTGATTCACTTTTATATTTGAAGTGAAATACACTTTACAATGGAGCATAAAATTTTTCAAAAAAAGTAACAAAAAGATAAACTTGAACTCGAGACCTCTTACTTAATAAGACAAATTTTAACCAAATGGGCTAGAAAAACATGTTGTATTGTTTAGCAAGAGGATTGTTGTTGTTGCTACTTGAAGTGAAATACACTTTACAATGGAGCATGAACGTTTTCAAAAAAATTAACAAAAAGAGAGACTTGAACTCAAGACCTCTTACTTAATAAGTAAAATTTTAACCAAATGGGCTAGCAAAACATATTGTATTGTTTAGCAAGAGGATTTTTGTTGTTGTTTTTTTTATTGAAGATGGCCTTAGAGAGCGTTCTAAAAAAACCACTTTTCACACAAGAAAAAAAAGTTGTTTCTCGATGACAACAAGGGTTAGATCTCGGTTAACTTACCTGAAAGATGCACCTTTTCCTATCTATTTCTGATTTTCTGAGATTACATAGGGTGTGGGGAAAAGAGCATACACAGATCTAAAAGAGTAGCAACCCCCCCCAAAAAAAAAAAAACGAAATAAAACCAAAATAATACTCTCCAAAAAATTTTAAAATGTGTATTCAAGCTTTATACCTCTGGATATGATTGAAATGGCTATATCTTGGGAAAACGAAAACCTTTTTGAGTGAAACAAAAAATGTTCCTGACTAAAATGAGCACTATTGACGCAATAGAATATTCCTCTTAGCCCATAAATGTACGAAAATGATATAAATTGGAGATGAGATAACTCGGCTTCACGATATCGATCTACAATAGAAGTGTGTCTTCAAACAGGCTCTGATACCATGTTCGACAACATAGGTATTTCAAGAGAGGATGAACACCTTCAGTAAACTCTCACACAACCACGTCAAAAAATTGATGTGTTGATATTTGATCTGGTTGTGTGAGCGGTTACTGAAGGTGTTCGTCCTCTGTTGGAATACCTGTGTTGTCGAACATATCAGATGGGTCAACCATGCAATAGGATTAAAGTCACATGGAAATGTCTGGATGACAATGACCATAGTACTTGGTTTATATTTCGAAGGGGAAAATTACAGTGACTCGGGTTAGTCGAGCACTTCTCATATTTCCTCATTATTATGTGATTTGGGTGCTTCCTTGTCTATGTGTCATGATTTCGTCAGCACGTGTGACTTGGGGAATTATAATTAAGTGTCCCGGGTCTAAATCTGTAGTGTGGCCCTTATGAACTATCCATTTTCTTTTCCTAACTCTGGAGCCTTTTATTTTCTTCCCCTTCGAATTATCTCTCGTTCCTTCTCTGAGTCTGTTCTTTGCTTCCCCAACGAGGCTTTGTCTTGGTAAATCCCTTCTCAATTCTAGGCCCTTTGTTACGTCTTGGCACTCCCTCCCTCATCTCTATCAGAATCGCCTCCTCAATAACATCATGGATTATATACAAGAGACTCATAAGAATCCAAGGTCCATGAATTCGCTAGATTATATTGCAGGACAAGAACAACAGGATCCGAAGAAGGAATGCTCTAGGCATCAAAGGCTGGGAATTCATTTGGGAGCAATCAAATCCACAATGAATTTTGAGCTGGAAAATCTCTCTCAATATAGGAACCTCATTGAAATACTGTTGGATGAAATGTTTGCTCAACGTAGCCAAAATGAGGATCAACGAAGCCAAATGGAGAACATGCAGGGCCGTCTGGACCAGATGGAAAATAAGACCAAAACACCTGAAAACACCGATAAAGCCGCAAGAAATTTATCTTCAGCCACTGTGAACCAAGTTCCAGACCTCAATGAGCCAACAATGGAAGCAAATTGGGAGCAACACAAACATGCATATTAGGAAAAACATGAACAACCAAATGTCAAAAAGGAACCGGGTAGTTGATTATGTAATTTACAAGAATCATGGTTTTTTTAACAATATGAATAAATATCATTTTCTATAGGATGTATACTTCGAAATACAACAATAATGTCATATTTAGAAAAGTTTGCAGAACTATGGACATAATTTTTGTAGCAACGTCCTCAACCTTCAAATCATCTATATGTCGAAGGCTTACCACTACCATTTTTTGTACTATAGTGGATTTATCCATACCTTTTTAATACAAATTTCCCCAGTTTTTGTTAAAAAAAAACAACCATTCTACTTAGGGGGTGTTCATGCATGAGAGTACCAAAAACCCTCTCCTAGCTTGCTGGTCAAACTAGGAGTAGACAAAGAAGGAAAATAGGCATCACTATAAATAAATAAAATATCCTCTAGCATATATAATGGGTAACACTTCCCCTTGTGAATGGTCACTTTGGAAGGGAAATGGGAAACATAAGGGAAAAAACTCAAAATAAGTAAGTGGAAGCAATCCACTTCTCACTCTTTGACCCTATTCATCCAACATAACCTTATTCCCAATTTTTTTCCTTTCAAATATATGAAAATGGATTTTATTTATAGATCGTACTAAAGCTCCAATCTAGACTAGTTTTAATGTGAAGGCCCATTTGTCAGGCATGGGCACCCATTTGCCTGATTTGACCAAAAGGAGGGCCAAAGAACTAAATGTTAATGAGATAGGAGATGTAGTTAGGCCTATTTCAAGAACTTCATCACTTCGAGCATTCATTTTGAATTTATGGGACCGATGGAGTCCTTGATTTACATATTTACAAGGGTCACAAAGTATAGAAGCTCTTTTGGCACAACAAGTGCTAGTATTGAGGGATATCTAGCATACACCTGGAAATAGAAATTGAAACATTGACTTTGCTTGATGGTGTATAAATAGCCTATAGATCATGTACTTGGTTGTATTATGTAAAGTCTATGTTGATTTGTGATTTCCAAATATAGCCACTAAAATGTTGCAAGTGAGCGAAATTAGGGTGATAATAATAAATTATTCGTGGGATTTTGGAGAAAATTCACTATATATTGGTCACAAAAGATATATTTTTCACTATGTTAAATATTTGGTGGAGCTAACCTAAAGGAATTTCCAACAAGGGGATGTATAACATATTTAGTCTCTTCTTTTAAGTGCATTTAAAAAAAAGAAAGTTATGGATTCAACAAGTTTTTTAATTAAAAGGATTTTGTAATTTTTTAGATTGGACTTTAATTTTGTCATCTCCATGCACCTCAACAATCTATATAAACATCTAATAGTCACCTCAAGAATTCAATTGCACTATTTAACTTAAGTATGTCATTTTTTTACAAATCTCACAATTTAAAACTAAATTTGGGACCATTTGTAATTTCTAGTATGTCATAGATACTACCTAAAATCCAAGTGGAGTATGGATCTAGGTAGTATGTCATAGATCGATACTCCACTTGTAATTTCTAGTTAGTGGAGTATGGCCTGGATACTCCACTAACAATCATTAGGTGTGTTAATTGAGAGATCACAATTCTATTCGTCCGTTATAAATACCTAGATCCATACTCCACTTTTAATTTCTAGTGGACTATGGATCTAGGTATATTTGATAGATTTCATCCTAGCCTAAAAATTAGGGCACAACTCGAAGAAAGAAGATGTGATATGAATATAACTGATAGAAATAGTGAAATATGTGTTATTATTATGCACAGAAAGAATTTTTGGACTAGTAAGTGGATGGAGGATCCTAGAAAGAATTTTTTATAGGTCCATCACTATGATCCCAGAGCGCAATACCGGAAAGGTTGGGGATCATTTAAGAGAAAGAGAGGATTGTCTCTTTGTTATAATTGCAGAAGACCGGGACATCTTGCTAAGGAATTCCCTGGTAGAGGTCCTATTTTCCTTTGTTGTAAAGCTACTGGACATGAAGTTTTAGATTTCCCTAGAATGATTTCCAAAGTTGAGAAGATGAACATGAAACAAGAAAACCATGAGGAAGGTCAAGAGACTAAGAATATGATAAAGAACCAGAAAGAATCAAAGGCTATATTATTGTAGATGAAAGAAACACTAAATGATCATAGAGACATCCATTTATCAGATATATTAAAAGAGAAAGAGTGCATAGAAACAATAATATGAAACTTCGACATAGACTATGTATTGGATGCAGAAACACAGGTGAACATTATGCCAGAAAGTACTTGGGAAATTTTGCAAAAGCCTGCTATGATTCCTTCATTTGAAGGAATAGGATTGTTTAAAGGAAAGATGATAACCCTATGTGGAATACTAACTCATGTACTTATGAGTGCTCATGGAACATCAACAAAAGAAGAATTCTAGGTCATTAATTTTGTTGAGAACAATGCCCCTTTTGCACTTTTGTTTGGAAGGAATTGGATTGAGAGAGATTAGATCCGAAGGAGAGAAGAAGAGGAAGCTATAGAACAAAAAAAGAAAGAATTAAGGGATTTCATGGCTAAGAGAATAGCATGCTTAATAGAAGAACAAGAGGACGATTCGAAGAAACTGAGGGCCAGAGACCTGGCTGTCGAAGTCGAAAGAACACAAGAAGGCTTAAAGAACTTATCCATGCATAAGAGCAAAATACCTACTCCAGAAACAATAAAAGAAAAAGTATTACCCTCGAAACTTGTGAAAGACCCTCAGCAGTGGGAAGTTACTATGATAAGAGAAGATAAGAACAATAATGGAAAGAGGAATCCAAAGATGAAGACCACCAAAAAGAAAGCAAGAAATCTCAATAAGAAGAAAGCAAAGCTAGAAAAATTGCAGGAGGTTCCAGAGAGGACTTCGCAGAAGGAAGGATTGTAGAACTTGAACCTCGTCGGAATAGCAAAACAACGCAAACTGGCACTTCACCACAACGAAGAAATATGACCGTTGGAGGTGTCCTGACTGTTATAACGTGGCTCCAGAATGGATATAAATGCATTTATTTCCGGAAATATCGTCATTGGACCGTTGGGACCATGCCATAATGGATGGAATTGTATTGATTGAGGCATTCCTTCCTGTTGGAGGAGTCTATTACAATGTGTCTATTTAACTCGTCGAGTGTTGCATAGAGGACACTTTTGTGAATTGTGATTATCCAAGCCCGTGGAGAACTAATTTCTTTCGCGTAGTGCTTATTGATACCTTGCCACCAGTTTTTCTTACCTTGAGCATTTGTCCACCTATCTGAGACATTGGATCACGAGTGTGTATGTCATGCGACCTTAGCGTAGTAGAGAAATACATCGAAGATATTTTGATTGAAATCATGGCTGAGAAGGTCATGTCCGTAGGAGCATAGGCCTCATTGACGAGAGGATTGCAATCATCCACATCGACTGAACGTCGATTTGGGCCATCCCAAACTGCGACAGAGAAATGGAGAAAGCATCGCGAAGACTTGGAGAACGTGAATCTTATCCCATCAGTCTTGCCCAACTATATGCCACCTCTATATGGAACAATTAGTCTTGAAAACATCCTGAAGGACTTATACTATACATTGATCACTGCGTACCCCCAAAGGGGATACACACAGCTGGACTGCAGCTCAAGCCAAGATTAAGGCCTTCGAAGTAGAGTTTCCCAAATTAGAGTGACTTGGGATGAGTCACAGGTGAGTGTTGGGGGCTTGTTGGCCCTCAACCAAGTTTTGGAGAACCTTGGTCGTGTTTGACCACTTTTGGGACTTCGATAGGCTAGTCAAAGACGGAGCGCCCAAGCGAAGCAGAGATCATAGGATATTGCCCCCTTTTTGTGGGAGTTTTGGGTTTAGGGATTATGTAACGGCTATGGGATGTTGGCCCATGGGTTTACCCATGATTAGGACCCATTTGTAAATGTATAAATAAGTAGCTAGGCATTGTAAAAAGCATAAGATCAGATCTAAGTTGTCTTTGTGTAATTGATCCGGATTATTTTCGGCACGAAATGAGAGCGGAGATATAATAAAGAAATGCACAGAGGTATTGCAGATATTCAATAATATAACAGAAATGTATCAGAGACACAACCATAAACACATATATATAGTAATACACGATTTCTATTAATTAGAGAAATGTACAGAGACTGTAAAAATACAGAGTGAAAGACTCGCTAGAATGGTGGCAACTTATCTCTGAGAAGCGATGTGATGGCTACTCGCATTCGAAAGAAGATGATTAAAATGAGGCTCTGAAGGCCCTTTTACAATAAAAGGGAATGCCAAAAGTCCTAAACATCCAAAAACCTAACCCTAGGAGATGAAGCACCAAAATTCATGTGGGCCCCGTTTGGGTAAGTGAGTACATCAACTTCCCAGGGTCGTAACTTTTGCATACGATCTTTGTTTTACGCGTGTGATAGCTCGTTTGAAAGGTATTGTCGAGGAGATTCATTTTGGGGGCTCAATCATGTATTTAGCCATAATTGAGAACCTCAATCTCGAAAAACCTTCATTTGGGCCCTCAAAATGGCCTCGGAAGTTAAAACCTGCTAAAAATAGTAAATTGCCAAAATTGCCAGAAAGCCATTTTGAGACATTTGGAAAAGGTGGGTGGCCACCGATATCCACTTGGATCAATCCTCCCTCCTTAGGAAGCAATGGTCTCCATTGCGTTGAGTTCCCGGGGGAGAGGGAAAAGCATTTGTTGAATCTGCATCTTGGTGAGCTGCTTGTCTTGCTGGAGACGTCGCGCTGCTCAGTTTGTGGAAATTTGTCACGAACTTGTTGCGGTTGAGGCTGCTCAACAAGTCGAGATACATGAGAGGACGATGTGCAGAAGGAATCTTTGCAGTTTTCTGCAGCCTTGTCGACCTGCCTCTGTTGGATAGAAGGTGCTTGGGTCGAAGCTGTGGTGGGTGCAATATCCTTCTGTTCAGCCTTTGAACAGATTGTGGAGAAGATGAATTTTGTAGTATGAGATACTACCTTGCAGCACTGTTTAGGTGGGGCAGTAGTTGGAACTACCTTTGGTATCCTATAGATATGACCCCCAAGAGTAATAATAACACTATGGGGTCGAGACTCATAGATAGCATGGCGTTTCCACATATATGGCTGGCCCAAGAGAACATCACAAACATCCAGTGGGGAAACATCACATAATACCTCATCCTTGAAGGGTTGGATGCCATATGAAAATTGACACTACTGGCTGACACAAAGATCTCGTCCTTGGAGAAGCCACCCGATGTTGTATGGTTGTGGGTGTCGTGTTGTCGACAATCCCAACTATTTGATGGCCTCTGCTGGGATGAGGTTCTTTTATCTTCCAATATCAATAATAAAATGCAGCGGGGTCCCCTTCACCCACATCTGTGAATGAAAAAGGTGCTCCCCCTCTTCTGGATCTGTTGGTTCTTCTGGTTGAATTGTTGCGGTCGCGACAATAGCAGTGGGGTCTACGTCGATGATTTGTCTTTTCCCATTATTTTCATAATCAGATTCTGAATCAGGGTTCGGCTCCTTGTCTTTTATCTCGGCCACCAATGACTGTTTTGAGTGACATTCATCGATGTTGTGCCAGGGGATTTTGTGGAAATCACACCATTTTCCAGTGTCCTTCTTTGTCTTCCCATGACCCTTCTTTTCCTGTGCCTTGGACTGGTTTTCGGGAGATTGTTTTTTAGGGCTGTCTTTGTCATACTTTGGTTTTTGTGGATTTGCAGACCCGAACTCCCGTTTGTTCTGGTGCTTAAATTTCTGCTCGATTTTAACAGCATAATGATAGGCAGCACCGAGTGATGAGATGTCCAGGAAATCCATTTCAGTTTGGATGTATTTGTGTAGAGCCCCACGATATTTCAGAACCAAATGTCGTTCAAAGTCTTTGATACCCAGCTTGGTGCGCAAGGTATGGAAGGTATTGGTGAACTCCAGAACTGCTTGGCCCTTCTCTTGTCGCAGTGTGGTCCATCTCATGTACTGGTCCTCATAGTTGCCAATAGGGTAATATTGTTCCTTTAGTACATCCACAAAAAAATCCCAAGTGGGATCGGCCCCATATATTCCAGACTCCTCTGTGGAACTTTGCTCCCAGTAAGTTTCCCACCAATGTTTGACATGAGGGAGATATTTAAGGAGTGCGAAGGTGATCTGTTCTTTGTCGGAAAAATTGTGAACAGAGAAATAACCTTCTAGTAGAGTTAACCATTTTTCTAGGGCTTCTGCATCTATCTGTCCTTCAAATACAGGAATATCAAAATTAACTTGTACCTTGAAAGGTGAGGTGCCTCCAAAGTGGTCTCTTGATGAATATGCGCCTGATGCTATCGACAGGCGTTTAAGGATGTGGGAAAAATTCTCCATCATTTCGTCCCTCTGTCGCGTGAGAGATTTCTCAAGCAACAGATTGATAGGATCGTCTGCTCCATCGATTTTATTTTCTTCCGCCATTGAGGGTTTCTTGGGTGTGCAAGAGCGATTGTCTTCAAGAGAGACAAGCTCGAGACCCAACTTGCTATACTCAGACCTCGTCGGGGACATGCACTGAAAAAAACAATCAAGAGCAGCCTGCTCTGATACCACTGATCCGGATTATTTTTGGCATGAAATGAGAGCGGAGATATAATAAAAAAATGCACAGAGGTATTGCAGATATTCAATAATATAACATAAATGTATCAGAGACGCAACCATAAACACATATATACATTAATACATGATTTCTATTAATCAGAGAAATGTACAGAGACTGTAAAAATACAGAGTGAAAGACTCGCTAGAATGGTGGCAGCTTATCTCTGAGAAGAGATGTGACGGCTACTCGCATTCGCAAGAAGATGATTACAATGAGGCTCTGAAGGACCTTTTACATAAAAGGGAATGCCAAAAGTCCTAAACATCCAAAAACCTAACCCTAGGAGATGAAGCGCCAAAAGTCATGTGGGCCCCGTTTGGGTAAGTGAGTACATCAACTTCCCAGGGTCGTAGCTTTTGCATACGATCTCCGTTTTAGGTGTGTGTGACGCAGTAGAGGTCTGACCTATCACCCCGCAGGGTCTCTCCACCTGACCTCGTGTTCACAGGATCGATCTTATCCCTTATCTTCGAGCCGAAGCGACTCTTTAGATTCCTCCTGCTGGAATCTCTGCTCAATTACCCGACCAAATCCACAGGTCCTTTCGCTCACTCTCACGGCCTTCAGCACTTGACCGTGGTTATTCACGACTCTCTATCAGAGTTCGGGGTTTCTCTATTTCCACTATCAAGAGTTCTTGACCCTTTGAACTCCCTATCACCGATTCTCCGATGAGCGCTTTTGTCTACGCGTTGGTCCTCCTGACTCAACCCCAATTCCACATGACCATTTCCCCATGACCATGGCCTTACCTCTTGTCGCGGCTCCTCCTATCGTAATTTCGATACTTGCGATGTTAAGATTCACAATTCCTCTGAACTCGTGAATCTCCGATCCCCGATGGCTCCTTTCACACGCTAGCCCTCCTGAGCTTAGTTCTCGGTCAACGTGACCTTCACTCTGTGACCATAGCCTTATACCTTCCTATCGGGGTTTCAGGGTTTGTGATGTCGTGATGCACATGTATTCGCAACCCCCGATCCTCTGATCCCCGATGAGCCTTGACCTCCATCCAACTGACAACTAGCTCCTGCACAATGGAGCTTCTCTTAGTTCTGCTATGGCTGACATCTATTCCCCACCGATCGGGATTTCGCGGATCACTAATCTATAATGCACAAAACTCTCGTCCCTGGGATCTTCGATATCCCGATGGACAAAATGCCGACGACGCCCGATCCTTTGCCACCTGTCCTTGCAGACAGATGGTTCCGGTTTCTCCTCGCAGGATCGTGTCCTTGCGTCTTCGCGACCCTTGGTGCCAATTCTCTGCTCTTCTGATCACGAGGTCCCGACAGGCGATGTGCCACTTGTCCGCTCGTCAACTCCTATGTGGACCCCACGCTCCGATGCCTTATCAGGAAATTGCGTATCATGACTCTGTAATGCACGAAACCTATGTGCCTGGGAGCTCCGATATCTCGATTCCCGACTCTTCCCAGGTGTCTGACACCTATCCTCCACGCTGACTTCCGTCGCGGCTTTTCCCTAGTGCGCTGATGGTTGCCACACGTCCTCCTAGATGGACGATCCCGATTATGTCGGGATTACGGGACTTCCGATGTCCTGTTCCCCTTGACTTCGAGAACTATGATTCTCTGATTTATTGATTCTTGTCAGATCCCTGGCACCTGTCCCATGTGAACGGACAACTCAGATCTCATCGGCGTTTCCACTTGGATTTCCCCAATCTCTTATCAATGGGAATGCTGATTTCCCGATGTGCCTAAACGTCGATGGCGTTGTATCTCCGCCATGTGTCCCTCTTCCAACGAACGGTCTGGATCCCCTCGGGATTTCGATACTTGCGCTACTCCAACTCACACGACCTCGAGAACTCCGATTTCCCGATGGCCGATATCCCAACTGCTAACCCTCGTGCAGCTCCTCCTCCTGAGGCTAAACATCGTGCACCTTCTCCCGATCCAATGGCTGTCGGGATTTCCACTCCAGATCTGAAGGCTCAGATCAATTCTCCCTCTCTGTGCTTCTCTTGAGGCTTAACCTCTGCGTACCTTCTCCTGATCTAACGACTGACAGGATTTCTATATGAGATCCGATGGCTATCGGTCTCCTTCCTTCTGTGGCTCCTCCTGAGCTCCTCTTGAACGCATAAAACCAACGGTCCAGATCTTCTTTCTCTCCTTCCGATCTGACGATGCTGCTGCTCCTTCCTGAGCTTCCATGCGTTCTTCCTACCTTGGGAGAATTTCCAAGGTTCCAAAGGCTTCGACCTTTGTGTCTTTTCTTCCTTTGCAAACTCCTCATTCTGAGCTTCGCTGCGCATTCTCAATAACGCTGATCCTCCTGAGATTTTGCAAATACTCAGACCCCTTGGGGGATTTTATCCATCTTCTCCCTCAGATGGAGAATGGAATGGATTCCCTCCTAGCTATCCTTCTGCTCAAGCCTCTTCTTGAGTACTTCTGGGTGTTCAAAAACCCGGTGAAAGTTCCCTTAGTGGACCTTTCCTCAACTTCCATAACTCAAGGAGTTCTTTTCACTTCAGTGCCTGCTCGCACACTTTCTTGACGCCCTCCTGGCGGAGTGTCTCCCCCATAGAATGTTCAGTAGTTCTGGGTTCCCTCTTTGCACCCTTTGCACCTGCTCAATGCCCTCCTGGAAGAGCTCTCAGAATCCTCAGTGATTCTGGTCTTTCTCAAACTCTCTACAGAGTTCTTCCTTGGTGCACTCCTGTACACACGCTCAATTCCCACTTGGAAGAGCTCTACAGAATCCTCCACGATTCTGTCTGCAATTGTGTTCTCATACACAGCCCTGCCTCCAAGGTGTTCAACAACCTTGAGGTCTTCTTCCTCTGAGCTGTTGACTTCAGTCCTGTGCCTCAGCATGTCTTTGTCTGACTCCGCAGAGTTCAGAAGTGCATCCTCTATGCATAGCTCTCAGAACCCGCAACGTTCTATCACACCCTCCTAGTGTGAAGCCTCAAAGACCTTCACCCTGAAATCAAACACAACTCCTGCAGAATGCATCCACATAACATACATTCATATAAGACAGAATAATGCAGGAAAAACTGCTTCTCTTATATTAAATGGCAAATGCCTGTATTTTAAAATGGTGTTCCTGAGCTCTCTTCGGCTCTTCTCTACTCTATCATTACAACAACTCTACTCAAAATGAGATATCCAAATCTCTTTTACCTGAGGGGCTCAATCGAGAACTTCCCTCCAAGTCTACCTACTCTAAATAATTACAATCAATGGTTGTCTACTCTACTATCCAGAACTAGATCTCAGCCGATATAGCATTAAATGCCCATCTTATCTACATCTTGTGCAAAGGCATGGCTTCCCTGGATCAACAGCCTAAGCACATTAAATTACATTCAATTCAAATTCAAAATGAGGACTATGCGTCTCTTCAGCGCGCGATTTGAATTCGCTGGCGTGGCTGGCTGCATGGAGAGATGCTCCTGCATCATACTCCACAGTGGAAAAAATCATGAGCTCCTGCTCATGAGCTTCCCCTGTAGCTGTTGGAAATCCTCCTGGATCCCAAACAAGTCTTTGGAGATTTTCATCCGCTCCATCCTGCTGCTGCTGCTGCCTCTTCTCTGCGCAGCTACTCCTGACTGGCAGTTCTTGTTGTCCCCAACATCAGCCTTCTGATATCCTCTATCTCTCGGTCCAGCTGCTCCAATGGCTGGCTCTGTTGTTGCAGTCTCCTTAGCTGCAAAAAATTTTGGTCATTGGGCAGATCATCATGATCTCCCACGCCTTCCTCATCTATTTCCAACTTCACCTGTTGGATGTGCCTTCCCTGCACTTTTATCCTTTCCTTCAGGGCTTCAAATTGATCCCACAGATCAGAAAAGAAAATTTTGTCTGCCTCTTCCTCCTCTACTTCTGCAACCTCCTCTGTTGCATTGTTTTCAGCTTCATGGATGAAAATACTGAGCCATTCCTCAGAATGCTCGTCATCCTCTTCTTCTGCTTCTGCTGCAAATTCCCCTGTTGTAGTCTCTTCATCTTCAATGATGAATGCGTTGAGCCATTCCTTGGAATTCTCACTCTTCTCTTCTTCTTCTGCTGTCAGCTCCAATGCTACAGCTCTTTCAGCTCGCTGGCTGAAATCATTTAGCCGTTCCTCAGAACGCTCATTCTCCTCTTCATCTGCTTGGGCAGTTTCAAATGTCTGCTCCAATTCCCTTTTGACAGTCATCGTCAGCTCAAATTTCCTTTTGTCAGTCGTAGTTGTCTGTTCATCTGTTGTTGTTGTATCATCTGCAACACAGGTTTCTGCCTCCTCATGGGCAGATGGTAGGAATACTTGTATTCCCCCAATCATCAGAATACCATCCTGCTCTTCCATCGCTGTCAGTTGCATCTGTTGATCCAAGTCCATCTCTAAATTTATGAGACTATCAGACAGTCTCATCTGCTCTGTCAGCTCCTCTGGCTGAATCTAACTCATCAATCCATCCCTACCCATCCGACAATATGGGATGCTTCCGCTGCCTCCCTGACAGATCTTGATATCAACCGATCCCATCTTCATCAGCACTCCTTGCTAAATTGAACTCTTCATCGAGCCCATGAGACCTTCAGATGGCCTCGCATTTTCATCTCTGCCCTCCTGGCAGTCTTCGATGCTTCCGCTTCATTCCCGACAGTCTTCGAGATCCCACAGCGATCTCTTTTCATCATTGCCCAGCTGACAATGTGAAATTCCCTAGCTGTCCTCTTGACAGTCCTTGAGATCATTAGCTGATCTCAACTCGTTGCCCTCTTGGCAAACCAGAATTTCCTCTTCTCTGTCTTCATGGCAGTCTTCGAGATCATTAGCCGATATCATTTCATCTTCTTCATCATCCCAATCATCGAGACCTCTCCCAGTCTCTAGCCAACAGTGATAAATCATCTTTTCCTCTGTGGCCTTGAGGTTTTCAGCATACCTCAACCATCGTTTTAACAGCCTGCACTGTCTCATGACCATCAACTACTTGACTGGCCATTTCACCTTTGGCGTCTTCATGGGCCATTCATATACCCATCTCGGCTTTTTACTCTGTCGCATCTTCATTTCGAGCTCCTCCATCTCTCGCTTTATGTCAGCGAGCTCTTTATCCATTTCTGTTGTGCTCATCAGCTCTGGATTCTTCCGTTCAACATGCTTATGGACTTCAATAGCCATCTTGCTATGTTTATCTACCTCCCTGGCAGATCTGTTGCTGTCACTCCGCATCCCTGGGTGTTCCAACTTCATCTTACAGTCCTGCTGACTGTCTATAGACTATTGCCTACCTACGACCAAGTCCTCACAGAGTCCTCCAGTGCTCTGTCTTCTTCACCTGCAATATACAGATGAAATCCCGCTTTGATACCACCTAACGTGTGTATTAGAGTGCTTTCCTCCTCTGCCTCTTCCTGCCTAAAATATACAAGAAAGAACTAGCTCTGATACCACTTGACGCAGTAGAGGTCTGACCTATCACCCCGTAGGGTATCTCCACCTGACCTCCTGCTCACAGGATCGATCTTATCCCTTATCTTCAAGCCGAAGCGGCTCTTTAGATTCCTCCTATTGGAATCTATGCTCAATTACCTGACCAAATCCACAGGTCCTTTCTCTCACTCTCACGGCCTTCAGCACTTGACCGTGGTTATCCCCGACTCTCTATCAGAGTTCGAGGTTTTTCTATTTCCGCTGTCAAGAGTTCTTTACCCTTTGAACTCCTGATCATCGATTCTTCGATGAGCGCTTTTGTCTACGTGTTGGTCCTCTTGACTCAGCTCTGGTTCCACATGACCATTTCCCCACGACCATGGCCTTACCTCTTGTCGCGGCTCCTCCTATCGGAATTTCAGCACTTGCGATGTCAAGATTCACAAGTCCTCCGGACTCGTGAGTCTCTGATCCTCGATGGCTCCTTTCACATGCTAGCCCTCCTGAGCTTAGTTCCCAGTCAATGTGACCATCACTCTATGACCACATCCTTATACCTTCCTATCAGGGTTTCGGGGTTTGTGATGTCGCGATGCACATGTATTCGCAACCCCCGATCCTCCGATCCCCGATGAGCCTTGACCTTCATCCAGCTGACAACTGGCTCCCGCACAACGACGCTATCACGGATCACGAATCTATAATGCACAAAACTCTCGCCCCTGGGATCTCCGATATCCCGATGGACAAAATGCCGATGACGCCCGATCCTTTGCCACCTGTGCTTGAAGACAGATGGTTCTGGTTTCTCCTCGCAGGATCGTGTCCTCACGCCTTCGCGACCCTTGGTGCCAATTCTCTTCTCTTCTGCTCACGAGGTCCCGACAGGCGATGTGCCACCTATCCGCTCGTCAACTCCTGTGTGGCCCCCACGCTCCAATGCCTTATCGGGAAATCATGTATCGTGATTCTGTAATGCACGAAACCTATGTGCCCAGGATCTCTAATATCCCGATTCCCGACTCTTCCCAGGTGTCTGACACCTGTCCTCCATGTTGACTTTCGTCGCGGCTTTTCCCTGGTGCACTGATGGTTGCTACGCATCCTCCTAGATGGACGATCCCGATTATGTCAGGATTTTGGGACTTTCGATGTCCTATTCCCCTTGACTTCGAGAACTCCGATTCTCCGATTTACCAATTCTTCTCAGATCCCTGGCACCTGTCCCATGTGAACGGACGACTCAGATCTCGTCGGTGTTTCCACTTGGATTTCCTCGATCTCTTATCAACGGGAATGCCTATTTCCCGATGCACCTAAACGCCGATGGCGTTGGATCTCTGCCACGTGTCCCTCTGCCAACGGACGGTCCGGATCCCGTCGAGATTTCGGGACTTGCGCTACTCCAACTCACACGACCTCGAGAACTTCGATTTCTCGATGGTCGATATCCCGACTGCTAACCCTCGTGCAGCTTCCATAGATATGACAGTTGTCGGCGACCCTGCACCAAATCTAACAGCTCAGACCTGTCTTCTGTGCGCTCCTCCTCCTGAGGCTAAACATCGTGCACCTTCTCCCGATCCAATGGCTGTCAAGATTTCCACTCTAGATATGACGGCTCAGATCAATTCTCCCTCTCTACGCTCCTCCTGAGGCTTAACTTCTACGTACCTTCTCCCGATATAACGGCTGACAGGATTTCTATATGAGATCCGACGGCTATCAGTCTCCTTCCTTCTGTGGCTCCTCCTGAGCTCCTCCTCAACGTGTAAAACCAACGGTCCAGATATTATTTCTCTCCTGTCGATCTGACGATGTTGCTACTCCTTCCTGAGCTTCCACGCGTTCTTCCTACCTTGGGAGAATTTCCAAGGTTCCAAAGGCTTCGACCTTTGTGTCTTTTCTTCCTTTGCAAACTCCTCGTTCTAAGCTTCACTGCGCGTTCTCAATAACGCTGACCCTCCTGAGCTTTTGCAAATACTCAGACCCCTTGGGGGATTTTATCCTTCTTCTCCCTCAGATGGAGAATGGAATGGATGCCCTCCTGGCTATCCTTCTGCTCAAGCCTCTTCTTGAGTACTTCTGGGTATTCAGCAACCCAGTGAAAGTTCCCTCAGTGGACCTTTCCTCAACTTCCAGAACTCAAGGAGTTCTTTTCACTTTAGTGCCTGCTCGCACACTTTCTCGACGCCCTCCTAGTGGAGTGTCTCCCCCATAGAACGATCAGTAGTTCTGGGTTCCCTCTGTGAACCCTTTGAACCTGCTCAATGCCCTCCTGGCAGATCTCTCAGAATCCTCAGTGATTCTAGTCTTTCTCAAACTCTCTACAGAGTTCTTCCTTGGTGCACTCCTGTACACATGCTCAATGCCCACTTGGAAGAGCTCTACAGAATCCTCCATGATTCTGTTTGCAACTGTGTTCTCATACACAGCCCTGCCTCCAAGGTGTTCAACAACCTTGAGGTCTTCTTCCTCTGAGCCGTTGACTTCCGTCATGTGCCTTAGCACGTCTTTGTCTGACTCCGCAGATTTCAGAAGTGCATCCTCTGTGCACGGCTCTCAGAACCCACAACGTTCTATCACACCCTCCTGGTGTGAAGCCTCAAAGACCTTCACCCTGAAATCATACACAACTCCTGCAGAATGCATCCACATAACATACATTCACATCATATACAAAGAAAACCCACAGACATGCATATAAGACAGAATAATGCAGGAAAAACTGCTTCTCTTATATTAAATGGCAAATGCCTGTATTTTGCAATGGTGTTCCTGAGCTCTAATCAGCTCTTCTCTACTCTATCATTACAACAAATCTACTCAAAATGAGATATCCAAATCTCTTTTACCTGAGGGGCTCAATCGAGCACTTCCCTCCATGTCTACCTACTCTAATAAATTACAATCAATGGTTGTCTAGTCTGCTATCCAGAACTAGATCTCAGTCGATCTAGCATTAAATGCCTATATTATCTACAGCCTGCACAAAGGCATGGATTATCTGGATGAACAACCTAAGCACATTAAATTACATTCAATTCAAATTCAAAATGAGGACTGCGCCTCTCTTCAGCCCGCGATTTGAATTCGCTGGCATGGCTGGCTGGCTGGCTGGCTCCATGGAGAGATGCTCCTGCATCAGTGTGATAGCTTGTTGGAAAGGTATTATCGAGGAGATTCATTTTGGGGGCTCAATCATGCCTTCAGCTATCATTGAGAACCTCTATCTTGAAAAACCTTCATTTGGGCCCTCAAAATGGCCTCGGAAGTTAAAACCTGCTAAAAATAGTAAATTGCCTGATCCGGATTATTTTCGGCATGAAATGAGAACGGAGATATAACATAGAAATATT
>ML777810.1:432791-465015 GCA_009831015.1 Picea engelmannii
ACAAGAATGACTGCAGTTTTCTTTCTCAAGAACAAATCAGAAGCTTTTGAAAATTTCAAGATCTACAAGGAAATGGTTGAAAATGATATGGATTCAAGAATCAAATGCTTAAGATCGGATAATGGAGGAGAATTCACCTCAAAATAATTTATGGACTACTACAACAATCATGGAATAAAAAGGCAATTCTCTGTTGCTAAGACACGTCAACAGAATGGAGTTGTTGAAAGAAAGAATAGGAAAGTACAAGAAATGGCTCAAACAATGATAATGGATTCAAAGTTGACAGATATTTTTTGGACACTGGTAGTGCATACAGAAGTTCACATTCAAAATAGAGTAATGCTCAGAAACAACACTGATAAAACTCCCTACGAGCTATGGAAAGGAATACCAACAAATGTGAAGCACTTCAGAGTTTTTGGAAGCGAATGCTACATCAAAAGAGAAGATGGCAGAATGGGAAAGTTTGACTCTCGTGTGGAAAAATAAATACTTGTTGGTTACTTAAGTACAAGGAAAGCATACAAGTGTTACAATATAAGATTAAACAAAGTTGTGGAAAGCATCAACGTAACAATTAATGAAACAAGCAAACCAGAATCAAAGGAAGAAGAAAATCAATGAAACAACTTTTTGAAGAATAAGATGAAAAAGAAGAAGAAGAGGAAGATGAAGATGAAGAGAATCCGACAGAAGTAGAAGAGCAATTTCAACAAGTATCTTCAAAGACACCTAGCAAACGAGTACAAAAGAATCATCCTTCAAATCAGATTATTGGAAACAAAGATGCAGGAGTTGAGACTAGAAGAAAAATCTGTTCACTAGAACAAACACACCTAGCACTCTTATTTACAATTGAACCAAAATGTTTTGAAGAAGCTAGCAATGATGAATTTTGGAATAAGGCCATGGATGAAGAATTGGATCAAATAGAGAAAAATGACACTTGGGAATTGGTTCCAAGACTAAAGAATAATAATGTGATCAGCACAAAATGGGTTTTCAGGAATAAATTGAATGAATATGGACATGTTACAAGGAGAAAAGCTAGATTGGTATGTAAAGGATATGCACAGAATGAAGGAATCGAATTTGAAGAGACATTTTTCCCATTTGCCAGAATGGAAGCAATCCATTTGATTTTAGCTTATGCATGATCCAAAAATGTTAAAGTATATCAGATGGACGTAAAATCATCTTTTCAGAATGGGGAACTTGAAGAAGAAGTCTACATTGAACAACTAGAAGGATTTCAATTGTTAGAGAACACAGACTATGTGTGTAAATTAAAGAAGGCCTTGTATGGTCTAAAACAGGCTCCTAGAGCATGGTACTCTAGACTGAATAAGTATCTGCAGCAGGTAGGGTTCGGAAAAGGAAGTGCAGACAGCCTCCTCTACATCAAGGTAAGTCAAGGTAATATTTTATTAATTGAAGTTTATGTTGATGATATTATTTTTGGTAGTGATGATGATAGGTTAAGCCAAAAATTTGCAAAAGACATGCAGAATGAATTTGAAATGTCGTTACTTGGAGAACTATCCTTCTTTCTGGGACTTCAGATACGTCAAAGAAACCAAGGAATTTTTATTTCTCAAACCAAGTATATCAAAGAAATGCTAAAGAGGTTCAGAATGGAAGATTGAAAACCAATTATCACTCCCATGCAAACCAGTTGTAAGTTGAACAAAGATGATGATTCAAAGTCTATAGATCAGAGGAAATATAGGTCAATGGTTGGAAGCCTACTATATGTGACAACATCCATACCAGATGTAATGCAGGCAGTTGGACAGGTGGCACGATTTCAAGCAGCACCAAAGGAATCACATGTATTAGCAGTAAAGAGGATCTGCAAGTTGTATTGGTGACTGACGAAGCACCAGTGGAGTAGTGTTCTACTTAGGTGAGTATTTGGTATCATAGCTAAGAAAGAAACAATCATCAGTATCTCTATCTATAGCTGAGGCAGAGTATATGGCAACAACAACATGTTGTACACAGGTTCTTTGGATGAAACAAAATTTGACAGATATACAGGTTGAGTATGATGAGCCCATTCCAATATATTGTGATAATAAAAGTTCCATCAATATCTCAAAAACCCCGATGATGTACTCCAAGACGAAGCACATTCAAATCAAGTATCACTTTCTACGGGAACATGTTGCAGAAAATAACATCAGAGTTGAGTATGTGGGCACAAAAGAACAAGTGGCATACATCTTTACAAAACCACTTCCACGAGAAGCCTTTGAATATCTTCGCCAGAGACTTGGAGTTATTTCTACACCAAAAATGAATGATTTTTGAATGCTTATCTTGTATGTCTTAGATGTACACGAGGAAACACCATAAGAGGACAATCTGTCAGGGGGAGCAGCCCCAGATGGAAAGACACCTTTGCCATTGATGACAAAGGGGGAGAGATTTATCAGATGTAGAGGATAGAGGAATGGTCCTATGGGGAGCATATTTATCAGATGCAGAGGACAAAGGCATGGTTCCAGAGGGAGCATGAGTGATATGATTCCAGTATTGCATCAGAGTGTTTCCATCAATGAGAAAGGGGGAGATTGTTTATTAAGGTTGGTTGTCAATGATGTCAACCCTTGAAGAAATCCCCATAGCACAAAGGCTTGGTTAATGGACCCAATATTGTTTGATGTAAATATGACTCTTTATTTTTTTTTCATGGTTGATAAGAAGTAAATATGGATGAATTCCAAAGTGGTCCCCTTATGGTGAAAGCCCTCATGGGAAGACGATTTGTGGAGTAAGAGAACCCATGCTTAATTATGGAATAATGAGATGAATGAAAGTGATTTTGTCAGGGAAAATATCCTAGATGGATAGTGTTTGTCATTTTATTTGTGGTGGTATGTGGAACGTCACATAATTCCTCATGGTTAGAGAGTTATGGCCATGAGAAGTTGGAGAGCCCAGGTTTGGGTAATGGACCCAAGTTTGTTTGATGGGTAACGGTATGAGTTATGATATATTTTCTGATAATACTATTCTATATGGATATTACATGTCATGCCATTTCTGGTGGTATGTAGAATGTCACATAACTCCTCATGGTTTGAGAGTTATGGCCTTACGAAGTTGGAGGACCCTCATATGTCATCTAGAAGCCCCAAAAGGTCAAGTAGTCAAAGTGGTTTAAGAAATTTTAAACGGTAAATAATAAAGTGAAGTGATGAGTGTATTATAATTCAAAGTGAATACAAAATAAATTAATTCAATAATAAATTTAATGGATAAATTAGAAGTGGACCCAACCCTAAAATAAGGAAAGTGGGCCAAGTGACCTAGAAGATGTTTTTAAGGAAGCTACTTGGAGAGTATAAATAAGAGGCAAGGCTCTCTCATTTGAATTATACTTGAGCATATTGAATATCTATATGTGTTTGAAGTAACCAAGGATATCTAAACTGGAATTCTGAGTGAAGGTGAAGAAAAGAAGGCCGAAATGCAAGGAAAGATAAATTCTTTTGATGGTGCTTTCTAAGGTATGTTATTTACAGGTCATCTCACCATTTTCTCTATAAATTTGTTTCTATAATTATTCAGACCGTAAAATTGCTATGAAAGTGAGAAAAAATATTCAAGTGTCTGGGAAAACACATTAATCTTGTGGGTTGTTTTATTTTTGGAGTTACACTCTGTGGAAAATAGGGTTTGTGGCCAGTCCTGAAACTAGTCAAAATCAAGTGTTTCGGGTAAAAATGTAATAACTTTTTCATAACAGATCCAAATTTAGTGAGACCAAATGTTTTGGTTAGGGTATAGTATTTAGTATGCTGTGTAATGGATTCAGATTATTTCATCAAATATTTTGTGCAGAGCATGCTCTACAAGGTCGCTCTCTAGAATAAGCCAAAATTCAGCAAGGTATGCCATTTTTTCTATAACTCCTTTTCTGAGAGGTTCCAAGTAGTGAAACTTGGATTAATTGCATTAAACACACTGAAAAACATTGTGTATCAGTTTCATATATTTATACATTATAAGTTCAAAGTTATGATTACTTCAAGTTAGGGTTGTTGACTAATCCAAAACTAGGCATGTGAGACTAAAGAAACATTTGATGACAATGCTAGTCTCTTGTTTTTAAAGTTAAGGAAGGTTTGCATGAATGTGATCATATACACCAGGTCTATTACAGAGCTACAAATCAGATTTGGATGATGAAATTGATGAGGGATTTTGGTTGTGGTACATGTTGAGTACATGGTTGAGACAAGTAGTTGATGAGTTGGCGGACATACATGAGGTGTATAGTTGATGATGTTTGTACATATTGATGAGTCATATTTGATGAGTAGTTGACACATGATTGGTACATACTTGGTACATGGTTCGATGCACTTGTTTATGGTACAGGTTGATTACAGGTTGGTGCATGGTTGATGCACTTGTTTATGGTACATGTTGAGGTACAGGTTGATGCATGGTTGATGCATGGTTCAGATTTAGTGTTACAGGTTTACAACGATATATCTTATAGTGATAGTGTGACAATGGTTTTATCATTCTACTTCTACTTCAGGGTGGCAGGACGGGGCAAGGATAGGTGGTTGTAGCCACCTTTCGGTTGTAGCTGGAGAACATTGGGGGTTGTAGACTCCTTCTGGTTATAGCTAGAGAATTGGGGAGTTGGAGCTTCCTTCAGGTTGTAGCCTGAGAAAATAGGGGGTTAGAGCCTCTTTCCAGTTGCAGCTGGAAAATAAAGGAAGTTGGTGCTTCTAATGAATTTAATTCTTCAAGACATATAAGAAAAAGCATTCTGTGGTTTTATCCCGATTTGGGTTTCCACGTAAAACACTGGTGTACTGTGTATGTGTGTGATTGTTTATTTCTTACTGCTAATTATTGGATAATAATTCTACATTGATATAACATTTGAAGAAAAATGATTATAATTACGCTATTACTGATTCACCCCCCCTCTCAGTAACCAAACAGCAACAGCTCCACCAACAAATGACAAAGTAGTAAAACTTGGTCAGAATAATTCCAAAGCTACAAATGCACTTTTGAATGGTCTCAGTGAAACAATATTCAACAAAGTTGCACATTGTAAATCCGCCAAAGAGATTTGGGACAAGCTTTGAAATATTTATGAAGGAGATACAAAATTCAAAGCAACAAAACTTCAAACTTACAGAGGTAAGTTCGAACATCTAAAAATGAAGGAAGATGAGAATATTGTAGCCAACTTCTTAAGAGTTGACGAAAAAATGAATGAAATCATAGGATTGGGAGAAGAAATCAAAGAATCTATAATTGTTCAAAAGCTACTAATATATCTTCCTATGAGATTCAACCCTAAGATATCATCACTAGAAGAAAGATCATATCTGAACTCAATAAGCATGGACGAACTGCATGGAATCTTCACAGCATATGAAATGAGAACTGAACAGGAAAATCCAGATGTAAAAGAAGCAGCCTTCAAAGCATCCAAAAGATCAAATGAAAAGAAAAAGGAACAAGAATAATATAGAAACAACAACGATGTCTCGAAAGATGATGAAGAAGTGGCCAACTTCGTCAAAATACTGAACAAGGGAACCAATGGTAGGTATAGAGGTAAGCTTCCTTTAATTTGTTTTATTTGTGATGGTATTGGTCATTTTGCTAACAAATGTCCTCATAAGAAAAAGAGAAATGATGAAGGTTACTCAAAAGGAAAACACACATATAAAGGAAAAAGAACGACAAAGAAATATTTCAAGAAAATATTATGCATCAAAGAAGACATATGATCATCAGATGAAGATGAAATCAGTGACAGTGAGACAGGAAGAGTTCTATTCATGGTAGTAAAAGATTCTAACAAAGAATACTACAAAGAAGAATATGAAGAAGCTGTAGAAGGATATGAAGAAGTCGAAGAAGAAATTGAAGAGGCAAAAGTTGACTATCAAGAAGAATTAATGTGTGCCATAGAAGTTATCATAAGAGAAAATAAGAAAAACAAGAAACTACAAGCATAACTAGACAAGAAAAATGACACTTGAGAACTAGAAAAACTGATCACAAGATTGAAGGTTTAAATAGAAGAAGATAAAAGAATTGAAGAAGCACTCAAAGAACAACTAGAATAAAAGGACAAGATCATTGGAAACTTGGAAGTAGAGATAGTCACACTAAGAAAGGATATTCAAAAGAAAAATATGTAGAATAACTCAAAAGTTCTGGATGACATTTTAAGTAGTCAAAAATATCATCTTGACAAGTCTGGACTTGGATACAATCAGACAAAAAAGAGATCAATCTCCAAAACAACGGAGCAAGAAACAAATCCAAAAGTCTATGCAGAAACAATCAAAAGGGATAGGAAGATGTACAAGGAAGATTACAGGGACACTCCTCCATCGAGAAGATTCACATTTGAGAATCAACAACAGATAGATAGGCCTCAAGAAGAAGAACGATTCATAAGAGAACCTTCTTTCAGAATATCTTCAACTCCCAGGTATCAAACTATATTTTTTGGTTTATGTTATGCATGTAATAATTTTGGACATAAAGCTGTGAATTGCAGAGCTAACAATAGGAACAATAACAACTTTGAGAGTCATACACAAAGGGATTACTCAAGAATACCTAGTGAAACACAAAGAAGAAGTTACAACAGGTTTGAAACTTTGAGCATTGAAGTGGAATGTTACAAATGTAATAATTTTGGACACGTGGCCAAAAATTGCAGAATGACAGTCCCTGCTAAATAACCTCAACAAAATAACAACAGTCACAGACAAGAACCTCTGAAAACAATCTAGATAAGAAATCAAGATCAGTATAGCAATGAAGAATGCACAGTCGCTCTACAAGCTAAGTAGAAGAAACACGGTTGGTATGTTTACAATGGGTGTTCAAAACACGTGACAGGTGATAGAGACAAATTTCTTACATTGCGAAAGGTAATAAATGGATTAATCTCCTTCGGAAATGATAATTCACCCAAAATTATTGGAGAAGCCACAGTCCGAATTGGGAACAAGAATAAAAAGACACAAAATGTTCTACTGGTAGAATATATGAAACATAATCTTCTAAGTGTGAGTGAAATTTGTGACCAAGGTCATAAATTTACTTTGGATTCACAAAAGTGTGAGATAAGAAGAGAAAGTTCAGGGAAATTGGTCGGTACAGATGCAAGAAATTCAACAACATATATGTGTTATGTGAAATTGGAAATGAAAAGTGTTGTCTAGGAAAGGAAGATGAATGTTGGTTATGGCACAGAAGAATTGGTCACATGCATTTTGATAACCTTGTCAAAGTCACTAAAAGCGAAGCAGTCAGAGAAATTCCCTAGATCACGAAACCAACCAACGCTTTATGCAAGGATTGTCAACAAGGAAAGAAAACAAAGACTAGGTTCAAACCAAAGTAATATTCAACACCAAGACCACTGGAAATTGTGCATACTGATCTATTTGGACCAACTAAAACAAAGGACTTAAAAGGTGAGAGACACTTTATGTTATTAGTTGATGATTATACAAGAATGACTGCAGTTTGCTTTCTCAAAAACATGTCAGAAGCTTTTGAAAAATGCAAGATCTACAAGGAAATGGTTGAAAATGAGATGGATTCAAGAATCAAATGCTTGAGATTTGATAATGGAGGAGAATTCACTTCAAATAAATTTATGGACTACTGCAATAGTCATGGAATAAAAATGCAATTCGTCATTGCTAGGACACCTCAATAGAATGGAGTTGTTGAAAGAAATAACAAGACAATACAGGAAATGGCTCGAACAATGCTAATGGATTACAAATTGACATATATATTTTGGACACAGGCAGTGCATAGAACAGTTCACATTCAAAATAGAGTAATTCTCAGAAACAACATTGATAAAACTCCCTACGAGCTATGGAAAGGAAGACCAGCAAATGTGAAGCACTTCAGAGTTTTTGGAAGAAAATGCTACATTAAAAGAGAAGATGGAAGAATGGGAAAGTTTGACTCTCGTGTGCACAAATGAGTACTTGTTGGTTACTCAAGTACAAAGAAATCATACAAGTGTTACAATCTAATATTGAACAAAGTTGTGGAAAGCATCAATGTAACAATTGATGAAACAAGCAGACCAGAATCAAAGGAAGAAGAAAACAAATCAATGGAACAACTTTTCGAAGAAGAAGAAGAAGAAGAGGAAGTAGAAGAGGAAGATGAAGAGAATCCAACATAAATAGAAGAGAAAATTTGTTATAACCCTAATTTGCACCATACATGCTTACCTAGCATCAGGCCATCTTAGATTCCTTCTTTGCCAAAACACTATTGAACAACTCTTCTTAAAAATCCCTTTTATAAAGGCCCACATGCCCTACTCCATTATTGCATGTGTGTACACGCTATCTGACCCAAGACAACCCGCGTGTACCTACAAAAGCACAAAAAAGAAAAGTTGTTGATGGAACACACAACTTTGGGTGAGTTAACTAAACCTTTCGGCCATGCATTGCCAAGGGTTTGACCAAATACCTAGCTTCTTCTAGCCTATAAAAGAAGGGTTAGGGGTCCCATTTGAAAGAGGAGAATCATAGTAAAGAAACTATACCCGATTGCGCATTCCCTTTGTCCCAACCTTTAACCATCCTTGTGTAAAGATAAATATGGAGCAAAGAAGTTGGAGGATAGTTGAAGAGGAGCCCAAGACCAGGTTCGTGGAGCAGTGGTTGGATTCATCATTGTAAGTTGATTTGTTGAAGTTAATAATAAAGAAGTATGTTTCTCGTCCCACCATATGAGGTTTTCATGGTTTATTGTATACATGTTGATTAAATCTCTAACCCATTAATATGTAGATCAAATGCATGTGGATTTCTTTGTTTGTCTCGTGTGAATGTAGGTCATCCTTGGGAGGAGAGTTGCAGTCAAAGAGTGACTAAGCATAAAGAAGGATCGATAACAAACGCTTGAAATAAGGTATGCTCACTTGATCTTCTTAGCTATGTATTTGCTTAAGAATAATGGGGATTAGGTCTGGGATGATGGTAGAAAGTAGGAATATTTAGTTATTTTCTGCATGCATGACAAAACCCTAAGTTCTAGTCCGTAGAGGGATTTCCCATTGACAACAGAATTGGCAACCATACTGGGGATCTCTAGGGTTTCTGGGAATATTTTTTTTTTTGGGTATTTTTTAATAATTGGTTTCATTACTTGTTTTTAAAGTTTTTGAAAAATTCTGAGCTAAAAGAGATTATGGTCTTCCATACCAGTTATCTCTATTTCTTTGCTTGAATGCATATTTTTTTCGAGACCCACAGAGGTACACGCGGCCTGTATAATGTCTGCACGCGTGTACCCACACCCTACCCTCACACAGATCGCATGTACATGCTAGCTGAGGAGGTGTCAGTCGCATGTATGATTTCAGAAAATTTATTTTAGGGAGGCAGTCATCCTCTCCCCTGTCATAAGTAATCCTTCTCAGGGGTTTTCTGGAACTCATTCAAGTCTTTGTTTTTTGCATTTTTGTAGCTTAGGTTTCACCTCAGATTGGTTTTGTTCTATGAAATTTTCTTTCAATTGTTTTTTTTTTCTGTTAAAGTAAGTTTCTGAGTCTTCAAGAGATTCTGGTTCTCAATATCAGTAGACTTTGCCAGTGCTTGATTTCTTGTCATTTAATTTTTTGAAGAGTTGCAGAGGTACACACGACTTGTATAAGGCTAGCACGTGTGTACACACTTACACAGCTCACATGCACACGCTTGTTGTTGAACTGTCAGCAGCGTGCCTGTAGAGATTTTTTTTATTTAGGGTAAGGAAGTCATCCTTTCCTTTGTCAAGAGTTATACCTCTCAGGTTTTTGGGTCTCTGACATAGAATTCAATAACTTGGGTTTGATCACAGCAATAGCTTTCTTTTTCATTAAAAGATTTCTTCTGTTTTTTAGCTTTTTTAACTTATTTTTAGCTTGAAATTTTAAGAAAAATGAGTTGCATTTTGAAAAAAAATTCCCCTCATGGCTGGGGGGGGGGCATGAATTGTGCATTCATCAGTTTCTTTTAGAATATTTTTTTATTTCTTCTTTGATTGGAAGAAAATATTAAAAAAAAAACTTAGTTTGTTAGATCTCTTTCTTTCCTGGCATTTTCTTTGCATTGTTATTTGAAAAAGTAAAGAAATTATCATAGTGTTGTGTTTTCTTCTCATATTAAAAGCATTTCAAATATATATATATATATATATATATAATAATTCTTTGCCAGTGTTCATGTAAGATTCATCATTTTTCACAAAGAGTCTTAACAACACCAGTTGCACTACCATACCCCTTTTGAGTAAATGAATCCTTAAAAAGAACACTAATTAAAAATTACTAGACCTTATGTTTGTAGGGTCCATCAACTAGATTAGGCTAGAGCCTTGATTTAGGTTGGAGAGGAAACTCTTCAAGGCCATTGAATCAAACATTGGATTCTAAGTTAGGGAGTGTTAAAGTCTAGTATTGTGGAAGTTATCCGAGACCGCCCTCTAACATAGCAGATAAACACGAGGTTTCTTGCAGAAAGGTATCAGAGATAACCCCTCCAAAGCCAGACCAATCATTGTAGAGAACACATATATAGGTCTTGTCTTGGGATTCCGTTGATTGCATTTGCCATGGAGCTTCGTGGGTCTCGAATCCGTTCGATGTCCTTATTTGTCTTCTGGACCACTTGCCTTTGATACCCTTGACATGTTTCAGGCTCGATACCTTGCTCATTCTGGTCTACCCGACTTTCGACTGTACCCGCTTGGTGACTGTTCACGCGTTGGCAACCTAGTTGCCAATAGTTTTTAGAGACATACACAGGTGACTGTGGGGGTATACCATGGTACCTAGGACAGACATCGGGCCATTCTTTTTATATTATACTCGGAGGGTGCTTCCATGTTCGAGTTTCACTTGCACCAGTAAGTTTCTCTAGTGTTGGTTGTTGTAACTGTTCTTCCAACTAGTTAGTCGTTTTCTTGATTTGCCTTTAGGAACTTTTAGTGTGTGCTCTGTGCTCTCTAGTTTTCCATAGTGAGTTAGTCATTCATGGATTTGGGTCTTTGACCTAGGGTGGTATACCGCCCACTCTGCTGGTCATGAGGAATTTTTGGTCTTCCACTTAGAAACATGGAGCCGCCTCTTTATAGACATTGTTTTGATACCACTGGTTTGCAGAGTCAATGCGTGAGACTTTTATGGACTTGAACGATCCCACAAGGGGAGAACCTATGCATAGGATATTCATGGCTAATTTTCCTAACCATAACAACCAAGGAACCCCTTCGCAAGGGGATTCTTGTGCTTTTCCCTTCTTCAGAAACGTTGGTGTCCCTTTGATGGCCACTTTGTACATTCCTGGGTTGAATGTGGGATTACCAGTTTGGTTGGGTACCATTCCAAATGTCCCAAATTATCTTGACACTTCTCAGTTAAGAAATCTATGTCATGGGAACCCTGTTGATGTTTATTCATTAACAAAGTCTTCTCCTCCTCCTTCTCCCGCCTCCGGTGAAAGTACAGTTACTATAACCGAAAGTCTAAACGAAATAGACAGAGGAAGAATAGGAAGAAGAAATCAACAACCTCTGCGAGTCATGTTGGAGATGGGTCGAGAACCTCTGCAAATCATGTTGAATACCAGAACCTAGCCTTTGCAAGTTATGCTGGGGGAAATCACCCACCCTTTGCAAGTCATGCTGGGGGGAAAATTCTAGTCACTGCTAGTCATACTGGTAATAGGTCTGTAGCCTCTGCAAGTCATGTTATCGACCCATCACTAACCTCTGCAAGTCATGTTGGAGATGTGAAACCAACCACTGCTAGTCATGCTGGGGGCATTAATTTTGTTGAGAAACCTAGATGGATAGGATGTAAGCCTAAGTTCCCTTGTAAGATTTTCAAGGGAGATCACCTTACTCATTTGTGCCGTGGCATTCCAGAGGTATAAAGATTGTGGTCCCTGTCTACAATCTCTTCTAATTCTGAGTCTTCTTGGGTTTCCTCACAGTCTATTCAACCTTTGGTTGAGAAAGTGGTCACGTCGATATAGTCATCAGTTGATCCCACTCCTATGTTGAGGGGTGAGGTTCCTTTAGACCTTGTAGTCTCTCATCCTATTCAACCATTAGTTGAGAAAGTGGTCACGCCAATGTAGTCATCGGTTGATCCCACTCCTCTTTTGAGGGGTGAGGTGCCTTTAGACCTTGTAGTCTCTCAGACTTTTCAACCATTGGTTGAGAAAGTGGTCATGTCAATACAGTCATCGGCTGATCCCATTCCTCTTTTGTGGGGTGAGGCACCTTTAGACCATGTAGTCTCGCATCCTATTCATCCATTGGTTGTGAAAGTGGTCATGCCGATGCAACCATCGACTGATCCCACTCCTCTTTTGAGGGGTGAGGTGCCTTTAGACCATGTAGTCCCACAACCTATTCAACCATTGGTTGTGAAAGTGGTCATGTTGATGCAGTCATCGGATGATCCCACTCTTCTTTTAGGGAGTGACGTGTCTATCAACTATGTTTTTAGCACTTTTGGTTCAATACTTTCAGAACAAGGGGGCATTCTTCTCAT
Organism: Picea engelmannii; assembly: GCA_009831015.1. Taxonomy (NCBI): domain Eukaryota; kingdom Viridiplantae; phylum Streptophyta; class Pinopsida; order Pinales; family Pinaceae; genus Picea; species Picea engelmannii. The sequence goes on from ML777810.1 coordinate 445,384, forward strand.
TCTGAGCACACCCCCTCCAATCCCTAGGATGGTTTCCTTTGATTGGAATGACCTTATTGAGCCTCGTCTTCCTTCTTTCGCACCTTTTCAAATAAGGGTTGAAGTTAATTCAACAAACATTTATCAATGTATTGTGGATGAGGGAGCCTCTGCAAGTATTTTATCCTCCTCGGTTTGGAAAGTCTTGGGATCTCCCAAGCTTGTGTCTGCTTCGCATGAGCTATTGGCTTTTGACAGACATCCTAGTGAATATTCAGGGATTCTTCCTCAGTTTCCTATCTCGTTAGGTGGGAACACTGTCCGTGTCGATGTTATAGTGGTGCAAGGCCCGTTAGATTTCAATATGCTTCTCGGGCATGATTATGTATATGCTATGAAAGTTGTGGTATTTACGCTCTTCCGGGTGATGCATTTCCCTCACAATGGAAGCATTGTCACTATCGACCAGCTGGCATATGATATTCACCACCCTAATTCGGCGTTAGTTCAAACTACCCCTTTATATGTTCCTAGTGTTTAGGTAGACTCTACCTCGCCATGGACTAATTATGTGGCATCTTATCCTTGGTGTTCAATTTCTTCTGAGCAGGAAACTATGAAATCATGTTTTCCTTCTCAAGAATTGGAATCAACAATTGATCCTTTGGTTTATCCAATGGGGGCATGGGAGCCCTCGCTTCCTCCTCTTGGTCCAAGTGGGCTTGAGTATCCTTCTAAGATTGATCTCGTTGTTTGTAGATCCTCAAGCCCTCGTTCTTGTGATTCTTCGTTGATAGACTATGCCAATCCTGGCCAGAACCTCCATCATCATATGGAGTATGGTTAGTTTACTTCACCCTTTGGGACTGTCGACCCTTATTTGCGTGATTTCTTGGATTTTGAATTTCCTTCAGATGAGGCTATCCTTGAAGCCATGACTACGATTTCTATCTTGTAGGAGGACTTACACCGTGGTTTGTGTTTTCTTCCCTTTTGGGAGACTTCCCAAGTTGACTTTCAAAGAGACTCCTGGTCTGAGCCTAGCAGTGGGCTCTACCTAAACCAGTTTCATACATGAGTTGTAGCCCCCATGGAGTCTTCGTTAATCCCTTTTCCGACTCCCTAAAGATGAAAAGATTGTCAAGTGACCTTGTTTCTTCACACTCGTTAAATTGCTCCAGAAGAACGTTCCTTACACGGGTCTTATTTTAAGCCCTTTTCAGACCCTCTAAACATGAAAATATTGTCGAGTGATCTTGTGGCCTTTCACGTTCGTTAAACTAAAATTTGAAGTCACGTATGTCCGGTGGTAGTTTACCCCTTTTTCGGTCTGGACGGTCAAGTGTACAAACAAAGGTATACTCTAAGGAACTTCAGTTCTCTAGAAGAGTACTCTCATGATGCAGGAGCATCGTCAACAGCCAAACGAGCGTGAAGGCAGAAGACAACTGGAAGACCACCAACACACGTTTTTGAAATGTTTTTAAAGAATTAATGAAATGGATAAAGGGAAGCGTACTTGCATATTGTAAACAGATCATGAGCGATTCGCTCTCATCTGTAGAATGTAGAGGCATTTATGCATAGTTAATGAAAGTAGGTAGATTTTAATTGTAGATTAGACATTTTAGAAGAGTAGGAGGGAAAATGGAAATAGACACCCTTGTCTTTGTATTATTGGATCATTAGAACATAAGCAGAGAGCTATAGCAGAGAGCTGTAGAGGAGAATCCATGTACAAGAGCTTTGAATTAATATATGAAGCTTGAATCAGATTTCATGGTGTTATGATGTTTTCTGGTTATACATGGTGAATGGTATGCTTACAGTTGTTTTATTCCCTCTATTATGCATTTGCTATGATGCTATGCTGTGTATGTATGATTTCATGTTGAATGTTTGAAGTCTGAGAGAAGAAAGAGAATGAGTTTCAATTGTTTCTCTTCCTGAGAGTGAGAGTTCATGCAAGGAGTGCGTTGACAAAGGTTCAGAGTTTATCTCTGAAAGCTCAGGAGGGATACTGTTGTTCTCATTCCAGCAGAAGTGCAAGTGAAGCACATAAGCCGTGGAAGGTGTACACAGGCTAGTTGAAACCTTAGAAGTTTTTAGCTAAGGAAAGAGTTGAAAGACTGTTGTTGCAGAAGGTGCACAGAGTTGAAGAATCAAATACTTTGAAGTATTTGAAAGAGTGCCACAAGGAGTGCGTGTAGGAGTCCTTTGGAGATTTGAATTTGTGAGTGAAAGCTTGAAGAGAGATAATACCTTTGAAGTATTCAAAGGGAGATAGGATAGAATTTATCTCGTAGAAGTAAAGCTCAGGAGGGAGGATGTTGATTCATCTTGTAGAAGCCATTGAAGAAGGAATTGAACGGTCGAGATTCTCTGTGGAGAACTCGTGAAATCACGAGGACCGTAGGATCTAGAGAAGCTGCAAGGTGGATAAAGGCTAGAAAAACTCATCCTTTCAGGTTCAAGAATCAATGAGGATCGTTGATTGTTGCCAGGTTGAGCGTTGGATTAGTTCTTGAACTCAGGGTTCATAAGTTCGGTGGGTGAACCAAATTATTTGGTTGCACAAATAGCCAAGTAGCGAGGAGGTCTGAACCATTGGATCTAGGCACGGAAGAACCGTTGGATCAAAACTCTGTGGAGCTATAGCGTATCGGGAGCTCGGAGGTTGGGAGGAGTCATTTTCAACTGTAGGAGTTGCGAAGTGGTGAGAGCTGAGATCTCGTGTGAATGCATGGCACATCTGTCAGGTAGGGACCACAAGGGTGACAAGTGGCGTGTACTCGTGCATCGAGGGGTCCATCCATAGTTTCTCTATCGCATATTGGGATTTTGAAAAGGAGGATAAAAAAGGCTCTAAACTCCAATTTGTGAGATTGCGAGTTGCGAGAAGTGTTCAAAGGGAAGTCAACCATCGACTCTCAGGGTTTCACAAAGGGAGAGCACCAAGGTTCGACACTCCAACTCACGAGTTCACAAGTTTTGAGAGGCGCTAGTCCTTATCCCTAGCCGACGGTCATGTGTGAAGGGCATTGACAAGGAAAGGAGCCATACTCATATTGTCATCTTGGGTATCGAGAGTTTGGAAAAGAGGAGTCAATGGTCTTCAACCCACGAACTCACAAATTGCGAGTTGCGAAAGACACTTGTGCCAAGGCCAGTTGTGGTCATGTGGAGGTGAAGCTCGCACCTTGTGCCTGTTCGCATAAGGGGGTTTCAGAAGGACCTGTCGATCGATTCGTTGAAGTTTCCGATAGGGATCCGAAAGGGCCACTTCGGATTAAGGAGATTTGAATGATCCTGTTATATGGATCTTGGCCTGCGTGTTGGGGGTCTGTGTCAAGTGGTATCAGAGATTGATTTTATTTGTATATTTCAGGCAAAGGAAGTGAGAAGGGAAGGAATACTCTGATACAGACCAAGTGGTATCAGAGCACATAAGAAATTTATTTTCTTTCTGTAGCAGAAAGAAGGGAGAACATTTTACAACTATGCCTCCAAGAAGAAGAGACAAGCGATTACCTGATCCAACAGAGGAAAGAGAAATGTCGAGAAGAAGAGATAGGAAAATACCTGATCCGGAAAGAGAAAGAGACATGCGTGAATTACGTGCCAAAATGTATGCTCTGGAGATAACACAGAGGCACATAGTTGATGTTGGGGATATCAGGGAGGATGAAAGTGAAAATGAAGCTAGAAACAAAGAAGTTACAGTCGAGGATGTTGTAGAAGAACGCCTATTCAGGGTTGTTGCAAGGATAGGTGATAAAGAAAAGATGGACATTCCCATGTATGAGGGAAACTTAGATGTTGAAGAACTTATAGATTGGATTAGAGCTCTGGATAAATACTTCGACTATGAGTATTTTGAGGAAGACGAGAAGGTCAAACATGTCATTAATAGACTTAAAGGGCATGCAACACTACGGTGGGATGAACTGCAGGCTGACAGATGCTACAAAGGCAAGCATAAAATCAAGAGCTGGGATATAATGGTTGCAAAGATGAAAGCCAAATTCATACCCAAGGATTATCAAATCACTCTATTCCGGAGCATGCAAAATTGAGACAGAAGCTGATGTCAGTGAAGGAATACACTGAAGAATTCTACAATATAAAAATCAGAGTAGGTCATCGGGAAAGTGATGATGAAAATCTTTCCAGGTACATTAATGGTCTGCGATATGACATTCAAGATGAGATGACCATGATGGTCATTTGAACTGCAGAAGATGCTTATCAGATGGCTCTGAAAGCTGAAGAAAAGCTGAGTCAAAAGAAAGGTCAAAGAGACTGAGGTAGAAGTCAAGCCAGAGGCAAAACAATTTCCCAAGACAGGACTTAGAAGCCTAAAGAAGAAGGGAAGAAACCTAAAAATCAACATGAGAGAGGAGGAAGCTCACATAGAGGGTAGTATGCTGATAGAAATACTTTCCCTCAAGCCAGAGGAAGAGGAAGAGGTAGAGGTGGTGAAGCGAAATGTTTTGTCTGTGGGAAAACTAGACATAAATCTTATGAGTTTCCAGACAGAAAGAAAGAAGGTGGTGAGACTCACATTTCTGAAGCTCAAGGATGGAATGTTGAGGCAGAAGATGCTGAGGGTGGAAGATCCTTGATGATGAGGAAAGTTCTCTTAATTCCAGAGAAGGAGGTAGAGAATCCATCCCAAAGGAACAGACGGTTTTGGACTGCTTGCAAGACCAAAGACAAGGTATGCAAAGTCATCGTGGACAGTGGTAGCACAGACAATCTCGTATCTATAGAGATGGTAGAAAAGCTGGAGCTGGAGACTATTGTACATCCAAGCCCATATAGAGTTTCATGGCTACAAAAAGGACATCATGTAAATGTCACTAAACAATGTTTAGTTGAATTTAAAATAGGGGGATATAAAGATGAAATATTATGTGATGTCATTCCCATGGATTTTTTTCATCTATTACTGGGTAGACTGTGGAAATATGACATAAATGTGATTCATGATGGGAGAAAGAACACATACACCCTAGAGAAGAATGCTAGGACTCACATGTTGTTGTTGATTAAGGATAAAGAAGTAAAACTAGAGATGAGCAACATTGTACTTCTCATGAGTGGGAAGGAACTTCTTAATGAGGTTAAGAAGAAGGAAGATACACATTTTGTTGTGGTCTGGAAGCCTAAAATTATTTTTACCAATACAAGAGTGGATGATTTACCAGAGGAAATCCAGAAGTTGCTGGAAGAATTTGCTGATAAAGTAGTGGACGAACTACCTTGTTCGTTTCCACCGATCAGAAGTATAAGCCATCACATTGATCTTATACCTAGAGCAAGTTTACCAAACAAAGAAGCGTACAGATTGATGCCGCAGGAGAATGAAGAAGTCAAGAGACAGGTCCATGATTTAATGGACAAAGGATTGGTTCGAGAAAGCTTGAGTCCATGTGCTGTTACAATAGTGATCAGCCCAAAGAAGGACGGAGGCTAGAGAATGTGTGAAGACTCAAGGGAAATCAATAAGATTACCATCAGATACAGATTTCCATTGCCAAGGATGGACGATTTGATGGATTGCTTGAGTGGAGCAATATTTTTTTCAAAGATTGATTTGAAAAGAAGGTATCATCAAATTAGAATGAGAGAAGGTGATGAATGGAAGATAGCATTCAAGATGAATGAGGGGCTATATGAATGGCTTGTCATGCCATTTGGTTTAATGAATGCACCCAGTACTTTCATGAGGTTGATGAACGAAGTCCTGAAGGATTTTGTTGGGAAATTTGTCATTGTATATCTTGATGATATATTGATTTTCAGCAAAACAGAAGAAAAGCATTTAAAACATTTAGCTGCAGTAATGAAGAGGTTACAACAAGAGAAATTGCTAATAAACATGAAGAAATCATCATTTATGAGGACAAAACTCATTTACTTGGTTTTTTTTTATCTTTGCAAATGAGTTGAAAATGGACCCGGAAAAGGTAGAAGCAATTAAGAATTGGCCATCACCGAAGAGTGTGTTTGAAGTGTGAAGCTTCCATGGTTTGGCTAGTTTCTACAGGAAATCCATCTGAAATTTCAGTTTATTTAGTGCACCAATGATGGATACGGTGAAGAAAAGACATAAATCTTTTCATTGGGCAGAGGAAGAAGAAAAGAGTTTCAACCTACTGAAGAAGAAGATTACAGAGCAACCAATTCTGGTTTTTCTGGATTTTAGCAAGACATTTTAGGTCAAGTGTGACACGAGTGGATTTGCAATTGGAGCGGTCTTGAGCCAAGATGATAGGCCGGTTGCATAGTTCAGTGAGAAACTGAATGAAGTGAAGATTAAATTCTCAACATATGACAAAGAATTCTATGCTATCATACAAGCGCTGAAGAAATGGAGACATTATTTGGTTCCTAAAAAGTTTGTTTTGTACAATGATAATCACGCTTTGCAATTCGTGACTCAACAGGAGACTAAACCAAAAGCATGCTAAATGGGTTGAATACATGCAGAATTTTACTTTTGTGATTAAGAATATTTCTGGAACTACTAACAAAGTTGTTGATGCTTTGAGCAGGAAATGTTTTCTTATGCAGGAATTTAGAGTCAAAACTTTGGGTTTTGATAACCTCAAAGAAATGTACAAGGATGACCCAGATTTTAAACAGGCGTATGAGGCATATGAGAATCCAATTCTCAGGGACAAAAGCCAGTGGACCAAATATATGATCCAAGATGGTTTCTATTCAGGGGAAATCAACTATGTATTCCAAAATGCTCCATGAGGGAGAATCTGTTGAAGGAAAAACATAGTGGAGGATTGGTTGGACACTTTGGTCATGATAAGACGTTCTCAAAGCTGAATGGCTCGTATTTGTGGCCAGGGATGAGGAAAGATGTTAAGAAATTTGTGGACATATGCAGGATTTGTCAACACACAAAAGGAAGAAGGCAGAACATGGGGTTGTACCATCCGTTACCCATACCAGAATGACCGTGGAATGCAGTGAGAATGGATTTCATATTGGAACTGCCAAGGATGAAAAGAGGCTATGATTCAATCTTTGTGATAGTCGACAGATTTTCAAAGATGACACATTTCATACCATGCTATAAAACCACTGACACAACTCATATTGCAAACTTGTTTTTCAAAGAAGCCGCCAGACTTCACGACTTGCCAAGGAGTATCGTTTCTGATTGAGATACCAAGTTCGTGGGACATTTCTGGAGGAATTTATGGAAGAAGCTGGGGACAAGTTTGTCTTTTAGCTTAGCTTATCGTCCTCAAATGGATGGATAGACAGAAGTTGTGAACAAAAGCTTGGGAGATTTGTTGAGGAGCTTAGTGACTAAACACCACAGTCAGTGGGATCACATTTTGCCACAGGTGGAGTTTTCTTATAATGATTCGATCAATAGAAGCACAGGGCAGAGTCCATTCCAAATTGTATATGGAATGTAGCCAAGGGGAGTTTCTAAATTAAAAGATTCAGAACAAGTTGAATTTAGGAGTGCTAGTGCAGAAGACTTTGCAGAAGCAATGAAGCAGCTTCACAGCCAAATTAAGGAGCGATTGCAGAGTTCAAATCAAGAATACAAGTGTAGAGCAGATCAACACAGACGAGAACTTCAATTTGAAGTTGGTGATTTGATTCTTTCAAATCTGAGGAAGGGAAGGTTCCCAAGGGGAACATATAACAAATTAAAGATGAAAAAGATTGGTCCATGCAGAGTCATGAAGAAATTTGGTGCAAACGCATATGAGATTGAATTACCCGATGGGATCAAAATTTCACCGATATTTAATGTTGCGGATTTGTACCCTTACATAGATGAAGAAACAGGAATAGAGGATGAACAGATAGAGGTTCAATGGACAAAACAAATGCCTGTAGCTGAAAATCCACAGATGGAAAAAATAATTGACAAGAGGGTTAGTAAAAGGACCAGGAGAAAAGACTATTTTGAATACTTGGTCAAATGGAAGGGACATCCAGTTGAATATGCCAGTTGGGAAGATGAAGCAGAAATTCAGAAGCATGAACAGACCGTGCAAGAGCTCATGAACATGAGTTCATGAAAATTTTCAAGCAAGAGAGTATGATGCAGGAGCATTGTCAGCAACCAAATGAGCGTGAAGGCGGAAGATAGCTAGAAGACCACCAGCGCACATTTTTGAAATGTTTTTGAAGCATTAATGAAATGGTTAAAGGGAAGTGTACTTGCATATTGTAAACAGATCATGAGTGATTCGCTCACATCTGTAGAATGTAGAGGAATTTATGCATAGTTAATGAAAGTAGGTATATTTGAATTATAGATTAGATATTTTAGAAGAGCAGGAGGGAAAACGGATATAGACACCCTCGTCTTTGTATTATTGGATCATTAGAACATAAGCAGAGAGTTTTAGAGGAGAATCCATGTACATGAGCTTTGAATTAATATATGAAGCTTGAATCATATTTCATGGTGTTATGATGTTTTCTGGTTGTACATGGTGAATGGTATGCTTACAGTTGTTTTATTCTCTCTGTTATGCATTTGTTATGATGCTATGCTGTGTATGTATGATTTCATGTTGAATGTTTGAAGTCTGAGAGAAGAAAGAGAATGAGTTTCAATTGTTTCTCTTCCTGAGAGTGAGATTTCCTGCAAGGAGTGCGTTGACAAAGGTTCATATTTTATCTCTGAAAACTCAAGAGGGATACCGTTGTTCTCATTCCAGCATAAGTGCAAGTGAAGCACAGAAGCCGTGAAAGGTGTGCACAAGCTAGTTAAAACCTTATAATTTTTTAGCTAAGGAAAGAGTTGAAAGACTGTTGTTGCAGAAGGTGCACAGAGTCGAAGAATCAAATACTTTGAAGTATTTAAAAGAGTGCCACAAGGAGTGTGTGCAGGATTCCTTTGGAGATTTGAATTTGCGAGTGAAAGATTGAAGAGACATAATACCTTTGAAGTATTGAAAGGGAGATAGGATAAAAGTTATCTCGCAGAAGTAAAGCTTAGAAGGGAGGATGCTGATTCGTCTTGTAGAAGCCATTGAAGAAGGAATTTAATGGTTGGGATTCTCGGTGGAGAACTCGCAAAATCGAAAGGACCATAGGATCTAGAGAAGTTGCAAGGTGGATAGAGGTTGGACGAACTCATCCTTTTGGGTTCAAGAGTCAAAGAGGACCGTCGATTGTGGCCAGGTTGATCGTTGGATTAGTTCTCGAACCTGGGGTTTGTAAGTTCAGTGGGCGGACCAAATTCTTTGGTTGCACAAATATCCGAGTAGTGAGGAGGTCTAAACCATTGGATCTAGGCATGGAAGAACCATTGGATCAAAACCCCATGGAGCTATCGCATATCGGGATCTCGGAGGTTGGGAGGAGTCAGTTTCAACTGTAGGAGTTGCGAAGTGCCGAGAGTCAAGAGCTCGTGTGAATGCATGGAACATCTGTCAGGTAGGGACTGCAAGGGTGACAGGTGGTGTGTACTCGTGCATCGGGGGGTCCATCCATAGTTTCTCTATCACATATTGGGATTTTTCAAAGGAGGAGCACAAAGGCTCTACACTCCAACTAGTAAGATTGCAAGTTGCGAGAAGTGTTCAAAGGGAAGTCAACCATCGCCTCTCGGGGTTTTGCAAGGGGAGAGTGCCAAGGTTTGAAACTCCAACTCACAAGGTCATGAGTTGTGAGAGGTGCTAGTGCTTAGCCCTAGCCGACGGTTACGCGTGGAGGGCACTGACAACCAAAGGAGCCATACTTGTATTGTCATCTCGGGTATCGGGAGTTTGGAAAAGAGGAGTCAAGGGTCTTCAACCCATGAACTCGTGAATTGCGAGTTGCATAATATGCTTGTGCCAAGGCCAGTTGTGGTCATGTGGAGGTGAAGCTCGCACCTTGTGCCTATTCGCATAAGGGGGTTTCAGAATGACTTGTGGATCGATTCGTTGAAGGTTCCGATAGGGATCCAAAAGAGCCACTTCAGCTCAAGGAGATTTGAATGATCCTGTCACACGGATCTTGGCCTACGGGTTGGGGGTCTACTTCATCTCAGGTATCATTTTAACCCTTTTTTGGGCCTGAGGGACTAAATGTATGAAAAAACAAGCCCCACAGAGTCCATAGTTAAGCTCTTTTCAAACTCCCTAAAATTGAAAAGATCATTGAGTGACCTTATTCTTTCACACTCATTAAAATGGTCCAAAAGAACATTCCTAATGGAGTCCATAGTTAAGCTTTTCTCAGACTCCTTAAAAATGAAAAAATGGCCGAGTGATCTTGTCTTTATCACACTCATTAAAATGATTTTGAATAGACGTCTTTTCAGTGCTATTTTACCCCTTTTTCGAATCAACTAGACTACATTCAAAAAAGGTACCCAAGTGGAGTATCCTTTTACATTTTTATAGGCTCTCTAAATATGAAAAACCGTCGAGCTTACCTTCTCTGGGCTCGTTAAATTCACATTGAAGGACATTACCATTTTGTTTTGTATTAATCTCATTTGCATACCCACGTCCTTGGCCTAATGCTGGCTCCATGTTGCTCTCAATTGAACCATCTAAAGCATGCCTTATATGCAAGCCCTGTAACACTTTGCTTCTGCGTCTTCACAGCTTTGGCCCCTGGAAGATTTTTCCCAAGTGTCCTTACTTTGAACATTAGTCTTGTCCCTACGCCTTGAAATTGTATGTTTTCAACACTTGTTCCTCCATTGTAATGTAACATTATTTTATTCTTTTTCCAAAATTATTGAAAAAGACAAAAAAAAATCAAATATACCCCAAAAAGAGGAAGGGAAAAGTATTTTCTTTATTGGCAGCATAATGAGTCACCCTTGGATAAAGGACATTTGTTTGTTTTTTTTTCAAACTATGGGATTTAATACGACCTTAGGAAGTTGTTCTTGCTATGTAGAGCTATGTCCTTCTCCGTTTGGTTATTCTTCCCAACCTATGGAGAGTTTGCGTTGCCTCCTGCCTCATAAGCTTAAGTTAATGCCATACTGCTTGAGTCTCATCATTTTTCATGTTGTTGTCCAAGGGAAGTTTTAACCAAGCCTGAGCTAGCCCCTCTGCAGTTTGACTCTTGCCCTCATACCCAACCATCTTGAATGTCCAATCAAGTCTTTGTTTGAAATCAATGAAGCTTTCAGTCTGATCATCAAGATCCTCTAGTCCATGACTGATGAGCCATTGAAGACCTCTAGGTAGTGAAGTAGTACACTCATATTACACTCCTACCCAATTTTTGAAGATTTTGAAGTTGTTGCTCAAGCTCTGAAGACCTCATCTCCAACCATCAGGACTTATCATCTTCTACAAAGATCGATACTCTACACATATATCTTTTTGATTTCGATATGTAGCTCCGCTGTGTATTGCTCACGTCTACATTTTATATAGTTATATGACATGGATCTACAATGTATTTGATTGGTAGCCATATTTTATTTTATCTCGAGCATGGGTATGCCCACCTCAGTGAGACAATTATTATTTTTACAGACAGCGAATCCTAATTTCTAGTCCCTGGGCTCACTTGTTCAGCACATCAGTGAAGATTGTTAATGTATTTCAGCCATCAGATGCTCTTCACCAGACATGCTTACCTGGGGGCATATGTTATAACCCTAATTTTCACCAGACATGCTTACCTGGCATCATGCCATCTCAGATTCCTTCTTTGCCAAAACACTGTTGAACAACTCTTCTTAAAAACCCCTTTTATAAAGGCCCACGCGCCCTGCTCCATTACTTCATGCGTGTACACACTAGCTGACCCAAAACAACCTGCGTGTACCTACAAAAGCATGAAAAAGGAAATTTGTTGACGGAACACACAACTTTGGGTGAGTTAATTAAACCTTTCGGCCATGCATGGCCGAGGATTCAACCAAATACCTAGCTTCTTCTAGCCTATAAAAGAAGGGTTAGGGGTCCCATTTGAAAGAGGAGAATCATAGTAAATAAACTATACCCGATTGTGCATTCCCTTTGTCACAACCTTTAGCCATCCTTGTGCAAAGAGAAATATAAAGCAAAGAAGTTGGAGGACAGTTGAAGAGGATCCTAGGACTAGGTTCGTGGAGCAATGGCCTACTTCATCATTGTAAGTTGATTTGTTGAAGTTAATAATAAAGAAGTACTTTTCCCATCCCACCATATGAGGTTTTCATGGTTTATTGCATACATGTTGATTAAATCTCTAACCCATTAATCTGTAGATCAAATGCATGTGGAACTCTTTGTTTGTCTCATGTGAATGCAATTCATCCTTGGGAGGAGAGCTGCAGTCAAAGAGATACTAAGCGTAAAGAAGGATCGTTATCAAACGCCCGAAATAAGGTATGCTCACTTGATCTTCTTAACTACATATCTTCTTAAGAATAATGGGGATTAGGTCCGGTATGATGGTAGAAAGTAGGAATCTTTAGGTCTTTTCTGCATGCATGATAAAACCCTAAGTGTTATTCCATAGATGGATTTCCCACTCACAACAAATTTGAACAAGTATCTCCAAAGACACCTAGCAAACGAGTACATAAGAATCATCCTTCAAATCAGATTATTGGAAACAAAGATGCAGGAGTTGAGACTAGAAGAAAAATCCATTCACTAGAACAAACACACCTAACACTCTTATCTACAATTGAACCAAATTATTTTGAAGAAACCAACAAGGATGAGTTTTGGAATAATGCCATGAATGAAGAATTGTATCAAATAGAGAAAAATGACACTTGGGAATTGCTTCCAAGACCAAAGAATAATAATGTGATCGACACAAAATGGTTTTTCAGGAATAAATTAAATGAAGATGGACAAGTTACAATGAACAAAGCAACATTTGTATTTAAAGGATACACAGAGATTGAAGGAATCGAATTTGAAGAGACATTTTCCCCAGTTGCCAGAATGGAAGCACTCTGGTTGCTTTTAGCCTATGCATGCTCCAAAAATGTCAAAGTATATCAGATGGACATAAAATCATTTTTTCTGAATGGGGAACTTGAAAAAGAAGTCTACATTGAACAACCAGAAGGATTTTAGTTGTCAGAGAACACATATTACGTGTGTAAATTAAAGAAGGACTTGTATGGTCTAAAACAGACTCCTAGAGCATGGTACTCTAGACTGGATAAGTATCTGTAATAGGCAAGGCTTGGAAAAGGAAGTGTAGACAACAACCTCTACATCAAGGTAAGTGAAGGTAATATTTTATTAATTGAAGTTTATGTTGATGATATTATTTTTGGTAGTGATGATGACAGGTCAACCCAGAAATTTGCAAAAGCTATGTATAATGAATTTGAAATGTTGTTACTTGGATAACTATCCTTCTTTTTGGGACTTTAGATACATTAAAGGAACCGAGGAATCTTTATTTCTCAAACCAAATATATCAGAGAAATTCTAAAGAGGTTTGGAACGGAAGATTGCAAACCAGGTATCACTCCCATGCAAACTAGTTGCAAATTGAGCAAAGATGATGATTCAAAGTCTACAGATCAGAGGCAATACAGTTCAGTGATTGGAAGCCTACTACATGTGACAAAATCTAGACCAGATGTAATGCAGGTAGTTGGACATGTGGCACAATTTCAAGCAACACCAAAGTAGTCACATGTGTTAGCAGTGAAGAGGATTTTCAGATATCTCAAAGGAACATAAGAGTTTGGATTATGGTATCCAAAAGGAAAGGATCTATCACTTATTTCCTACACAGATGCAGATTGGGTAGGTTGTATTGATGACCGATGAAGAACCAGTGGAGCAATTTTCTATTTGGGTGAGTGTTTAGTATCATGGCTAAGAAAGAAACAATCATCAATATCTTTATCTAGAGTCGAGGTAGAGTATATTGCAACAACATCGTGTTGTACACAGGTTCTTTGGATGAAACAAACTCTGACAGATATACAGGTTGATTATGATGAGCCCATTTCAATATATTGTGACAATACAAGTGCCATCATTATCTCTAAGAACCCGGTGATGAACTCCAAGAAAAGAACATTCCAATAAAGTATCACTTTCTACGAGAGCAGGTTGCAGAAAAGAACATCAAAGTTGAGTATGTGGGCACAAAAGAACAAGTGACAGACATCTTCACAAAACCACTTCCATGGGAATCCTTTGAATATCTTCACTAGAGACTTGGAGTTATTTCTACTCCAAAACGAATGCTTTTTGAATGCTTATCTTATATGTCTTAGATTTACATGAGGAAGCACCATAAGAGGACAGTTCAGTCAGGGGGAGAAACCCTAGATGGAAAAATACCTTTGTCATTGATGACAAAGGGGGAGAGATTTATCATATGCAGAGGATAGAGGCAGAGGACAGAAGCATGGTTCCAGGTGGAGCATGATTGATATGATTTCAGTATTTCATAAAAGTGTTTCCATCAATGCCAAAGGGGGAGATTGTGGATTAAGGTTGGTTGTCATTGATGTCAACCCTTGAAGAAATATTCGTAGCACAAAGGTTGGGTAATGGAACCAAGATTGTTTGATGTAAATATGACCTATTATTGTCTTTTCATGGTTGATAATAAGTAGAAATGGATGAACTCCAAAGTGGTCCCCTTATGGTGAAAGCCCCCATGGGAAGATGCTTTGCGGATTGAGTTATCCTAGAAATATGGTTAGAGAACCCATGATTATTTGTGGAATAATGATATGAACGCCAGTGAATTTGTTAGTGAAACTATCCTATATGGATAGTGCTTGTCATTCCATTTTTGGTTGTATGTGTAACGTCACATAACTCCTCACGGTTAAAGAGTTATGGCCATGAGAAGTTCCAGAACCCAGGTTTGGGTAATGGAATTAAGTTTGTTTGTTGGATAACAATATGAGTTTTGATATATTTTTAGGTAATACTATTTTATACGGATATTACATGTCATTCCATTTCTTGTGGTATGTGTAACATCACATAACTCCTCACAGTTTGAGAGTTATGGCCTTACGAAGTTGGAGGATCCTCATATGTCATCTAGAAGCCCCAAAAGGTCAAAGTAGTCCAAGTAGTTTAAGAGATTTTAAAAGGTAAATAATAAAGTGAAGTGATGATTGTACTATAATTCAAAGTGAATACAAAATAAATTAATTCAATAATAAATTTAATGGAGAAATTAGAAGTGGGTTAACCCTAAAATAAGGAAAGTGGGCAAAGTGACCTAGAAGATGTTTTTAAGGAAGCTACTTGGAGAGTATAAATAAGAGGCAAGGATCTCTCATTTAAGACACACTTGATAATATTGAATACCTATATGTGTATAAGGTAACCAAAGGATATATAAGATGAATTTCTAAGGAAAGTGAAGAAAAGAAGACAGGAATTCAAGGAAGGGTAAATTCTTTTGACGATGCTTTCTAAAGTTTGTTTTCTTCAGGTCATCTCACCATTTTCACAATAACATTTTTTGTAGAATGATTCAGAACATGAAATTTCTATCCCATTGAGGAAACATATCCAAGTATCTATGGTAAAACATTCATCTTGTGGGTCATTTTATTTTTGGATTTACACTCTGTGGAAAATAGGGTTTGTGGCTAGTCCTGAAACTAGTCAAAAACAGGTGTTTCGGGTACAAACGTCATAACTTATTCATAATAGATCAAAATTCAGTAAGAATTTTTTTTTTTGGTTAGAGTACCGTATGTAGTCTGTTGTGTAATAATTTCAGATCAATTAAAAAAATATTCCATGTGGGGCACGCTCTACAAGGTCTCTCTCTAGAATAAGACAAAATTCAACAAGGTGTGCCATTTTTTCAATAAATCCTTTTTTGACAGGTTCCAAGTAGTGACACCTAGTTGAATTTTATAAATCACACTAAGAACATTGTGTATCTATTTCATATATTTATTCATTACAAGTACAAAGTTATGATTATTTCAAGTTAGGGTTTTTGACTAATCCAAAACTAGTCTTGTGAGACTAAAGAAACGTTTGATGAAAATGCTAGTCTCTTGTTGTTAAAGTTAAGAAAGGTTTGCAGGTATGTGATCATATACACCAGGTCTATTACAGAGTTACAAATCATATCTGGATTTTTAAATTGATGAGGGATTTTGGTTGAGGTACAAGTTGGTTACATGGTTGAGACAAGTAGTTGATGAGTTGGCACATACATGAGGTGTATAGTTGATGATGTTGGTACATATTGATGAGTCATATTTGATGAGTACTTGACACATGATTGTTACATACTTGGTACATGGTTGGTTGCACTTGTTTATGGTACAAGTTGATTACAAATTGTTTGGTACAGGTTGGTGCATGGTTGATGCACTTGTTTATGGTACATGTTGATTACAGGTTGAGGTGCAGGTTGATGCATGGTTGATGCATGGTTCAGGTTTATTGGTACATGTTTACATCGATATATCTCACAGTGATAGTGTGACAATAGTTCCATCATTCTACTTATACCTCAGGGCAGTTGGACGGGGCAAGGACTGGTGGTTGTAGCCACCTTCTGGTTGTAGCCAGAGAACATAGGGGGTTGTAGCCTCCTTCTGGTTGTAGCTAGAGAATTGGGGAGTTGGAGATTCCCTCAGGTTGTAGCCCGAGAAACTAGGGGTTTGGAGCCTCCTTCTAGTTGCAATTCGAAAAAAAAGGAAGTTGGTGCTTCCAATGAATGTAATTCTTCAAGACATATAAGATAAAGCATTCTGTGGTTTTCTCCCGATTTGGGTTTCCACGTAAAACACTGGTGTACTATGTATGTGTGTGATTATTCATTTATTATTGTTCATTATTGGATAATAATTCTACATTGATATAACACTTGGATTATTTGGAGAAAAAGGATTATAATTATTCTATTACTGATTCACCCCCCCCCTCTCAGTAATCCAACACTAACATTTATTTCTTAGTTGTTTATTTTTACTTCTTTGTTTACATATGTGTTTGGATTATCTAACCCACTCACGAAACTTCTTTCTTTTCTAGCAGACTCACCTAGACATGCAAGTGTTGTTGTTTTTCTCACCCAAGTGAACAAACCAACACAACACCAAGAATCCCAAGAAGAAACATCCTTGCCACAACAACAAACAACATAACAGTCGCAAGACGACTCAGACAACTTCCTCTCCTAATGGTGACAAAGGAGAAAAATATAAAAATAATAAGACTAGTAGACATTGCAAATTTTGTGATAAATATGGTCATGATGAGTCCAAATGTTTCAATAAGATGGCATCTTTATAAGAAGTGATGAAGAAGCACAAAATCAATATTGATTCTTCTTCTTCTTCTTCTTCTCATGGACATGCACTTTCTGCTTCTGGTTTCTCCTTCAATACAACTTCTACTTCTTCTTCTGATGAGTGGCTTATTGATTCTGGAGCATCTTATCATATGGCTAAGGATAACTACATATTTTCTACTCTAAATGAATGTAACACCAAGAAAATATTTGTTGGTGATGATAGATCTCTTAGTGTTGTAGGATCTGGAACAGTTCAAGTAGAAAATGGTCATTTCAATGATGTATTATGTGTTCCAAGTGTTTCTTGTAACCTTCTATTAGTATATCAAATCACTCATTTAGGTGAAGGTAAAACCATAGAGTTTTCACCTCACCAAGTTGTAATCAAGGATCTAAAATATCCTAAGCATGTTCTTGCAACTGGAATTGTTGATGATATTACAAGGTTGTACAAGTCTTAAAACTTTGGGTCATCATATTTTTCATTAGATTTTGTTGCTCATAGTGATGACTTAAGCAAAATTTGGCATGAGCAATTTGGTCATCTAAACTATCGCTCATTGCAACAACTATGTAATCACCAGATGGTGATTGATATTCCTCTTGTTTCATGCATAGATGGTGTTTGTGTCAGTTTTGTTCTCAAAAAACATCATCAGTACAGTTTTTACAAACGTGCCTCTTGGCAGGCCTCGAGCCCTTTGCAACTTGTTCACAATGATTTGTGTGGTCCACTTTCTTCTCCTTCTTTTTCTGGGTGCAAGTGTTTCTTAAATTTCATTGATGAATTTTCTAAACATACTTGAGTTTACTTCTTAAAACTTAAGAGTGAATTTTTTGACAAGTTTTTGGCCTACAAGACCCTTGTAGAAAAGAAATTTGGACATCAAATTCAAAGGTTAAGAACAAATAATGAAGGCAGATATGTGAACAATAATTTTACGAGTTACTACACTACACAGGGAATCCAAATGCAACACATTGTTCGATATACACCACAACAAAATGGTGTTGTTGAGAGAAATAACTGCACATTAAAATAAATGGATAATTGTATGATCCAATCTAAGGGATTAAGTCTAAATTATTGGGTGGAAGCCATCAACTGTGAAAATTAAATATTAAAACGCACTCCCACAAAGGCTCTTAAAAATATGACACCAAAAGAAGTTTGGACTAAAATTAAACCAGATGTAAGTCCCTTCCATGTATTTGGAAATATATAATGAGCTCACATTCCTAATGAGAAAAAGAAAGCATCGCAACCTAAAAGTGAGAAGTGTATATTTGTTGGTTATTCTAAAGATGTCAAAGGTTATACAATTCTTCATCCACATTGTAATGAAATTATTGTTAGAAGATATGTTAAATTTGATGAAAATCTCTTGTCCTACGAGCCTAATTCGACGTTTGTGCCTTCTTTGTCCTACAATCCTAATTCGACGTTTGTTCCTTCTTCAACCTATGGGCCATATTCAGTGTTTGTTCCTTCTCTTGTTCTGATTTCTTATTTAGATGATGAAAGTGAGGATGAAAATCCACCTCCACCTACTCACTTTCCTTCATATGAGTCCTTTGAACCCGCACCAACACTAGCACTAGCTCCAGCTCCATCGTTTCCTAGATGGGTTAGTTCAACACACGAAGAAGATGGTGATCTTGTCAGTGATCCTTCATATCAGCATCGAAAATGTTCACAGTTCTAGTGAGCCTCTTCTCTTTTGGCTCAAGTTTCAGAGACTCATGATCTAGAGACATTTGCAGAAGCTTCAAGTCATCCCGATTGGGACACATCAATGAATGAAGAGTATCATTCTTTAATGGAAAATGATACTTGCGATCTTGTACCTCTTCCAAAAGCAAGAAAACTTGTCACATGTAAATGTGTCTACAGAACTAAGTATGCATCATATGGGAGTGGTTAAAGACACAAGGCTCAATTAGTTTCCAAAGTATTTTCCCAAGTTAAAGGAATTGACTATAATGAAACTTTTTCCCCTATAGCCAAAATGAATTCCATCCGCCTTGCTCTTTCCCTTGTTGTCTCACGTAAATGGGAGCTCCATCAGATGGATGTTAAATCTGCCTTCTTCCAGGGAGGTTTGAAAGAATAAATATACATGGAACAACCTACTTGCTATGTCCATAATGACTCTATCCTTGTTTGTCACCTTAAGAAATATTTTTATTTTCTTAAGAAAGCTCCCCGAGATTGGTATGCAAAAATGGGCAGCTTTCTTATTGCCACTGGATTCTCTAGATGCCATTATGATCCTAATGTCTATACCAATAAAGTGGGAAACTATTAGGATATTTAGACACTTAGGAGTTAGTTAAGATCTACTTGGTCTAATATGTCGTTAGGTAAAAGTGTGTTTCTTTAGTATGCATTAGTATGCATTTGTAGTTAGGCAATCCGACGGTCACGATATGTTCCCGACA
>ML777810.1:471257-491319 GCA_009831015.1 Picea engelmannii
TCATTTCTGATCGGGATTCTCGATTTGTTGGAAGTTTTTGGTCGAGTTTGTGGGCACTCATGGACACCAAGTTGAAAAAGAGCACAGCTTTTCATCCGCAGACAGATGGTCAAACAGAGGTGGTGAATCGTACAGTGGTACATATTCTTCGTGCATATTGCAGCAAGCATCCTAAGCTTTGGGATGAACATTTACATTATGTTCAGCATGCGTACAATCGAGCTAAGCACTCTTCGATGCAGACGTCGCCATTTGAGACATGTTTTGGCTATTTTCCCAAGTCACCTTTAGATTTCATCTTTGGGAAAGATATTGTTGTTGATGGGCAATATGATATTGATCGGGCAGAGAAGTTCATCAAACAAATTCAGTCGATACATCAGGTGGTGCAAGAGCAGTTGGAGAAGAGTCAAGACAAGTACAAAGCGAGACATGACAAGCATCGTGTTGATCACAGTTTCGAAGTTGGTGATGAAGTATGGCTTTACATCAGCAAGGAGAGGCTTAAAGGAGAAGGTAAAAAGTTGAAACCAATTTGATATGGTCCCTTCAAAATTGTCGGCAAGATTGGTAACAATGCTTTTCGTTTAGATTTGCCTCCATATATGCAGATGTATGCAGTTGTTAATGTTGAGAATTTGAAGTTGTATGAGCCTCCGTTGATTGATGATCAAGGAGAGCATGTTCAGATTCCGTCCATAGATGATTTTTCGCCAGAGTATCTAACAGAACTGTAGGAAGACACCATACTTGACACGAGGATGCGAACTTCGAAGCGAGGAAATGTGGAGTATTTGCGAGTTGGTATTAAAGGGACGAATCCAAGCAAGGCCAAGTGGATTGAGGTTGGAAGGGTGAGGGAACTATACCCTCATCTTCACATAGACTGAGATAGTCTTTTGGAGGTCCAAAAGCTTCCCAATGGGGAGGTGTGATCACGGGATCAAATTTTGCTCAATTTTCAAAGTGCTCGGAATGCGATGAAAACAGTGCCATTGCGTCTGTCTCGTCTTCTTGATTCCGGTGGTATATTTACTTTCGCAAACAGAGTCTGTATGGAGGAGATATTGCGATCTGTCTGCCAAGCCAAACAGGCAAAAATTTGGGATGCTGACTGTACCTGTCCGTACGGCCACGTGGAGGGCTGTACCATCATGATGACGTGGCAGTTTGATGACATGGCATATTTTTATTGGCTGATGGTTGTCCAATAAGATGTTGACACATGTCTCATTGGCAGCGAATGGTATGAGGACACGTGGCCCAATGTTTGGGCGCCACATGTCCCCCATTGGTTGGCTTATAATGGCTACGTAAAACTAATGGAGGCCACTGGGTTCGACCCCCAGACCTCCCAACACAACATATGACTTTACAAATTGCGCTAACCATTGTTTCGGCCCGTGTTCCTTGTTTTATAATCCAACGCATATATATTTGAATTGAAATATTGTAATAGTTGGAAAGGGGGGCGGGTCGGGGCCAAGCCCCGACCCATGGACACATTGTTACATACGACCGCATATGTTAAACGCAAACTTTTGGCGCGCGATATAAATATTACATTGTAATGTATTGCAATGTATTACATTGCAATACATATATATATATATATATATATATATATATATATATATATGTTGCCATTTAAAACATGCATGCGAGATTGCTATAACCTTTGGTTAATGCATATGGTTTGACCGGTGGTTAACCACCCAGGAGTTACAATGGTTAAACTACTTTTGCGCCCAGCCTATGGTTCCATGCGCCATGCGCCCAAGTGCCTAGGCGGTTAGGGGCTGGTGCACCCTTAACCATCCTACAGTTTGTACCGGTGCACGGTTATGCACGGGACTGGGTTCTTTACGCTTAAATGAGCGTGTGTGCCAGGTTTGAAGCACAAGGGTACAATTTGTAGAACCAGAGACAACAAAGTTGGAGAAGGAGCTTCAAGGAGGCATATCTTTCTCATTTTTCGACCGTTTCAGGTGCCGAAAGAGCCCAGACAGGGGTTTTGGGACGCTGCGGAGCCATTGGAGTAGTCAATTTGTCATTTTGAGCATTGTAAGACATGTTTTTGAGCACTTTGAGAAATTTAATAATAATGATCCATTGGAAGCTGGACCAGGAGATGTAGCCCGGAGTGGGGTGAACTCCTTTATCAAGTTGCTGTGTTTATGTCTGATGTTCAATGTTTTATGATGCTATATATGTGTATATTTACATAGGTAATACTTAATTATGTGTTTCAAATTGATCCGGTTGCTTTAAACACATAACATTTCACTTGCAATAATTATTCGAGTTTTTCAAGTCTTCTTCAATTTTAGATTAGTCCCCCATCGGAATAGGAGGACCTTTGCATGCATCCAAAGAAGAATATAATTCTTTTGAGGAAACCATGTGATGTGATGCTCCTGAATCTACGATTCAAGCATCAGAAGAGGAGTTGATGGTAATCAAGGCATGACTAGAATTGCCTTTCTTGGAATTCAAATCTTTTGGCTTCTTCTTCTTTGCACCCTCGAGGATGCGATCTCCAAGGTTGTTTTTCTGAAGTATTTGAGACATCATATCTATTTTTTTTTCATGCATGCGGATTCTGAATGGAATCCTTTGTGACAATATGTGCATTTCTCTCCTTTTCTTCCCTTTTATCCTTTGGATCCGGAGGCATCGGTGAAGGGTTTTGTGTACCCTTCCTTCTTCATATGTGCATGAGATTTCCTCTTATATTTATCTTTAGATTTATGATATTTGTGGCTGCCATCATTCACAGTGAGTGCATGCGCCCTTGGGCCTTTGATTGCGCCCATGTTGATGAGCATGCTTTGCTCTTGTGTCAGGGATTCGATAAAGTCCTCAAGAGAAGGCATCTTCCAGGTGGCTCTAGAGGAGAATATGATAGTATGGAATGTGGATATGAATACAAAGAATTCAATACTAGGCTTGGAGAGAATGGTGAGAACCATTTGTTTCTCCTCTGCTAATTTATCAACCCCACAAGCTTTGAGTTGCGACAATAAATCCTTGAATTTTGTAAAGAAATCTTGGATATTGTCGAAGGTTTTTGGATCCAATGTGAGAAGCTCCACCTCCAACATGTGTCCCCTCATATAATTCTTTTTTCCAAAGAGCCTTTCCAATATTTTCCAAGCTTCATTGGGAGTCTTACAGAAAGATATGTGAAAAAGGAGATCGGGAGAAATAAGATTGCAAATTGTTTCGAGTGCCTCATCCATGCGATTTAAGTACTTGGATTTTTCTATGGCTGATGTTGGCTCTGTATCTGTATTCATGGTTAACTTGTACAACCCTATATATCGGAGATGTATGGATATTTTCTCCTTCCATGCAAGATAGTTGTTAGGTGTAAGAATGAATTCTTTTTGGAATTCCATCTTTCCGCTGTCTTCAATCTTTTGTACCTGCAAAAATTTTTAGCAGTCCGTCGGCTCTGATACCATGTAAATGTGTTGAAACTACACAAAATAGATCTAGATAAACAATAATACACACATTTTCAAAGAGAATTGGAGAAAGAAGAAGGAGAGAAAGAATGGAAAGAATTCTCATTAACCGTTGTGAATAATGAATCATTTACATATGATGTACTTTGTATATTTCAATGAGTTCGACTTGAGGTGAAACAAGTCGCCATATTTTGGGTATAGAGTGATATAGACACACACCAGCAGTTACGGGAGTGAACTTCCACCTAATCTAGTCTCTCAGGAAGTTATAGGAGTGAACTACCACCTAGTTGAGTTAACTAGTCTACTAGTCTTCGGTTAACTGAATGAGCAAAGAGCTGTAGAGAAGAGCTGAAAGAGAAAAACTCCATTTTGGAGTTTGGGACATGGAGAGTCGAGAAAACTCTTCACAGAATCCCCAAAATTCGAAATGCGAAATCCGTGTTCAGAATTGGCCCCTGGTCATAACCTATGGTCACATCAACAAAGGCTCAAGGGAGGAGCTAGCACGAAGCTAATATCCATTTCGAAGATCGCGACTTGTAGAGTTGAGATGCCTCACAACATGAATTGTAGAAATGTGAATCAAGAAAGTGCCTTCTAAACAGGCGTGTGGTCACCGCCTGAGGCCACATGTGAAAGGAAAGGTGAAAGTTGTCGAAGGAATAAGGCTCAAGAGGTTCATAGTGTAACTACTAGAAACCACTGATTGTTTCTACACAGAAAAATCAAAGAGGCCTCAGTGTGATTGCCAGAGGAGATGAAGAGTCTCAAGGCATCTGCCAATGGAATGAAGATTGTTCATAGAGGCGATTGATAGATGGAAGATCGTTGAAGCCTGTAACTGCAACAAAGAGGATGAGATCGACTATGATAGAGAAGACAAAGAGTCTCAACTGCTAGACAGGTTAAGGAACCTCATCATAATTCCCAATGATGATGAATGCATGGGTATAACTTCCATAAAAGATGAGGAATTTCCATGATGATCAGGAAGAGGACTTGACACGAGGAGAACATGAAGAACATAGAGAGTGTATTGATGCTTGAGGGAGTGAAGAGGTGGCAATGTGGAGTGGCAGTGTATATCCCGATGTGGAGAACAATGGCGTGGGTAAGAGCATGCAGAAGCATTGTGGATATAGCATGCACAAGGTGCACAGAGACTATAATAATGGAGAACAAAGAAGAGATGAGGGTTGTTGTTCATAGTGATTCAGGCATGTAGAAGGAGGCAGTGTGTAGCAGTTGAAATACGTAGAAGAGGAATGGTGCATTGAATTGACATGGCACACAGAGCATAAAAGGAAGAAGAACAGAAAGCACAAGGCATGTGTGAAGGAAGACAATGAGGCAGAAAGAGAACGACAGTGTAGCATAATAGTGATGAGACTGGTAATCCATTGATAAACATTATATCAATGTAATAAGTTTCAGTAGCAAAGATTGATATTTCAGGGTGGTTGGGAGGTGCTAGGGAGGATTGTTGTCCTCATAGGTTCAAGTGGGTGCTTGAACACAGGGAGTTTTAGCTTCCATCTAGTTGCAGCCAGAGAAACCAATGTGGTAGGGTGGTGCAAGGGAGAACATTGGTTCTCTGATATACAGGTCAGTGCCTGTGTAACTGGAAGTTGGTGCTTCCATCCAGTTGGTGCTGGAACACTTAGGAAGTTGGTGCTTGCATCCATTTGGTGCTGGAACTATTGGGGAGTTGGTGCTTCCTTCTAGTGGGTGCTAGAGAAACCAGGGAGTTGGTGCTTCCTTCTAGCGAGTGCTAGAGAATATAGAGAGCTGGTGCTCTCAGCAAGTAGCAGCTTGCAAAATAGAGGTTGTAGCCTCATTATGAGTTGGTTCTCATAAGTATGATAATGTACATAATGTAAAGATTACTTATCATATAAAGAAGAAGATTTGTTTACCCTTTATGGTTTTCCTCAGGAAATATTTGTCTATGTGTATCTCATATGTGTGAATGATGCTAAATGTTATATTGCTTACTTCCCTGCATTATTGTGATCATCATTGAGAGTTCTGTAATGAACTTAAAATGAGCAAAATTGTTTAATCTCAGTAACAACTGATTCAACCCCCCCCCTCTCAGTTGTCCAAGAATTGGTATCAGAGTCGGCCCCTTTTATCTAAGGGTAGATCCTAGAGCTTAAACATGTCAATCCATGAAGGAAATTCAACCAATAAGGCCCCTTTGTTCAATGGAACAAACATTGACTTCTGGAAAGTTAGAATGAGAACCTACATAATGGATTTAGGTGCAAATGTTTGGGATGTGGTAGATACTGGTTATGCAAAGCCGGTTGTACTAGCTAATAAGGATGACAAGCTAGAATTCAGCTTCAACGCTAAGGCTATGAATGTTATCTTGAGTGGGCTTGCAGAAGCAAAATTTGTAAAAGTTATGCATTTAGAAACTGCCAAAGAAATGTGGGACAAAATCATTAGCAGTTATGAAGGTAATGAGAAGGTAAAAGATGCCAGGCTTCAAACCTATAGAGTACAGTTTGAAAAGATACAGATGAAATAAGATGAAACCATTGGGAAGTTTTTTCTGAGAATTGAAGAACTAGTAAATGCAATGAAAGCACTTGGTGAAAAAATTGAGGAACCCTCTTTAGTTCAGAAAATTTTGAGATCTCTGCCAGATAGGTTCAACCCAAAGGTCTCAGCTATAGAAGAACTTAAAGATATAAAGGCTTTGGATTTTGATCAACTTCTAGGAATGTTGACTGCATATGAAATGAGGATAGTTATAGATAAACCCACCTCTAGAGAAGCATCATTTAAAGCAGATAAGAATGAATATTTTGAGCCTGATGAAATTGAAGCAAAATTTGTGAGAAGACTAAAGAAAGGATCAAGAAAGTACCAAGGTAAGATGCCCTTCAAATGTTTCAACTGTGGTAATATAGGTCATTTTTCAAATAAATGTCCACACAAGAAACATGATCAGAACTATGAAGGTGAAAAGAAGTTCAAACCTAAGAGATTTGGCAGAAAGAAAAGTTTATGTGTAAATGATGTTAACTCTTCAGAAGACACAGATAGTGACTCCTTGTGTGAAGACAAGAAAAATGACTTCATGCTTATGGCCCAAGATGGTTATGATAATAAAATCACAGGAAGTGAGGCTAATGAAGAAGAACCTATGGTTGATATGGAAGGAGAATTGATCAGTGCATTGGAAGAGATTGACAGACTCATAATTAAGAACAGAAAGAAAAAACAAGTGCTGATATAGTTCAAGAAAGACAATAAATAGCCTAATGAAGACTTTTCCCTGCTAAAAGTGGAATTAGAAGAGGCAAAGAAAATCGAGGACATTATGAAACAACAGTTATCAGAAAATAAGGCAAATTGTAAAGCTCTGGAAGAAGAAGTAGTGAAAACTAGGAAAGAGTTGGAGAAGTTTCAAGCCTTGTATCATCAGAATCTGTCAAGTATCAAAGCCTCAGAAGGATTAGCCACCATTCTGAATCAGCAAAGGAATCCAAAGTTGAAAATAGGTTTGGTTTATGAAGAGGGATCAAGTAGTGGTCATCCAAGCAACAAATAATTCATCAAGTTTGTCAAATCTACAACCAATGACGACAACAAACCTGCAGAAACAAAGGAAGATAATCAACCAGCCAGGAGGAGTAAAGAAAAAGGTGCCAGAAATGAATCTGTAGAACAAGGAAATAATACACCCTGCTCAAGGAAATCATCATCATGGAAGAAATTGATTTTCTCAAAGAAGACAACCATTTTCCAGGTACAAAGAATTTTTCTATGGATATTGTTTCTACTGTTCTAACTTTGGTCACACAATTGTAAATTGTTCCTTAAGGCTTAGACATGAGAAATTAAGATTTCCAAGGAATAAATATCTACCACAAAAAAGAATGATATAGCCAAGTAACAAACCATCACAGATTGCAAATTGCCAAATTAAGTCTAGAGACATGCAATTGAGGAGGTCAAGAAATAATAAACAGTCAATGAGTAGACAACGCTACAACAATAACTTTGACCTATTGAACAATGAGATTGAATGCTATAAATGTAACAACTTTGGCCACAAAGCTGCAAACTGCCATATGAAGAATTACACAGCAGATCCAAGGATAAAGTTCTTAGATAGAAAGGCCAACACATGGAAAAGGAAAGATAGTGAAAAATGTGGTCTAGCACTTTCAACTCAAAAACAAAAGGCCTCCGGGAATATATATAGTGGATGTTCCAAACACATGACTAGAGACAAGGATAAGCTTCAGTCCATAAGTAAAAGAAAAACAGGAAATGTGATACTTGAAATTGATGAACCGTGTAAAATCAAGGATAGAGGGATGGTGAATTTGAGTAATGACAAAGGAGATGCCCAGTATGTTCTTCTTGTGGATGGTCTGAAACATAATTTGCTTAGTACAAGTCAAAAGTGTGATAGAGGCATTGAAGAGGTGTTCACATCCAAAGAGTGTAAGGTAAATGTAAACTTAGGACAAGTGGTGAATAAAGGAATAAGGACAATTAATGATGTTGATATTGAATCCTCCCCTGCAAGTAAAGAAAAAGACACAGATACAATAAAGGAATGTTCAGTTAGCATCTATCCCATAGAAGAAGTAGAAGAAGAATCATGTAATAAGATGGAATCTGAAGTTTTGAAGGTTGAGAAGTCAAACACCCAAAGAAAGTTAAACAACTCCATGACCCTGGATAATCTCTTGGATAGTCAGATATCACCAAATGACAAATCTGGTATTGGATACAACAAGGAAGAAATCAATACTACTAAGAAACCTAATATAGGTCCTTCATCTGTGAAAAATAAAAGCAAGTATGAGAGTGGTTGTAGAGGTTTTTTCTTGTGATTGAATATGGTCATAAAAGCCTTGGATTTTATGCATAATGGAAGAAAAATGAAATTGTAGTAATAGAGATCGATGAGAATCAATGGGGAGATCCAAGGATTGTTTGAAAAGTACGAGCTACAATTACGCAATGTGTCAGTAGGACAACATCATTTTCAACAACAACATTTTGTTTTACAAAATGATATACATGACATCCTGTAGAGATAACAAGAGGAAATACCTTTTCAAGGAAAGCTAACCTTTTAGGAACAAAGGGGGAAAATAGTCAGAAGCTGAGAGATAACAGTGACAGGGGGAGTCATCCAATTATGACAAGAAAAGGTTGATGAAGGAGTCCCAGTAAGAGAGGTGAGAAATATTGAGTATTCTACAGAGGATACAACGGAAGATGAATATGAACAGATCCAAGAACCATAAGGAGAAGACTCTGGTTTAGATACAAATATTCTGCAGGACTCAAATAAGAAAATCCATCATGTCAAGGGGAGTTTGTGTTGGTTGAATATATGATACCTCTTAAACATACTGCAACAACTCGAGGGGAGCATGTTTTCTTTGAAATTGATGTCAAAGGGGGAGAAAATGAGTGGTTTGGACTAGATTCTATAGTTGGAGGTCCAAACAGATTAGTGCAGCCATTCAGGGTTGCCATCAATGCCAAAGGGGGAGATTGTTGGCTTGTTTACAAGAAGAGCATTCTTGTCATTGATGGAAAGAACAAAAAAAATGATGGCATGTCTATAGGAAAGAACAACAACAATGATAGCATGCCTATAGTTATTTATGGCAAGAACAACAACAATTAAGGTATGGTTATAGGAAAGAATAGTAGCGACGTTGGCAGGTTTACAATTGGGAGACAACAATGGAAAACAGGCAGGCAAGGAAGATCAGCAATGATGATGGCATGGAAAGATTAGAAGCATAACAATGGAGAGCAACAATGATCATTAGATCCCATTCAAAATTCTTGATGACCATCATATCTGAATCCAGACAGGAGGAGTGCAAAGATGGAGGACAAATCTCAGGTGTTAGATCCGAGCACAGGGTCTAACCATCGTTGGATCCAGGAGAACCTGAACATTCCTTAAAGTGATAGAAGAAGTGGGCTTACAAAATCTTGAAAGGAGGAGGACCATCCATATTCAAGTAGGACATGTCGTCACAGATCAACATTTCGCTAACTAGAAAGTCAAAGGAAGGAGGTACTCTAACCTCTCCAAATCATGAAATGCGAAACCACAATTTAATCTAAGTCATTGATCAAAGGGAGATCATGGACCGTCTATTTGACTCCATTTTGGAGTTTTGGATACTGAGAGTTGGAGGTGTCAAGGACACTCACGACAAGAATGATGAAATCACGAAATGTGAAATGTCAAAATACCTTCAAATCATTTCGGGGTTCGTGACTTGGAGTGTCGAAACACTTCATCACAGAAATTCTAAAACGCTGAAATACCTTCAGATCATTTCGGGGTTCGTGACTTGGAATGTCGAAACACTTCATCACAGAAATGCCAAAATGCCGAAATGCGAAACACTGAAATACCTTCAGATCATTTCAGGGTTCATGACTTGGAGTGTTGAAACATTTCATCACAGAAATGATGAAACACCTAAATGCATTTTCAAATAAGGTTGTGGTCACAGCCAGTGGTACTGGTCACATCTGCAGAATATGGAGGAAGGAGCTAGTGCAACCAAGATCCATTTCGGTGATCGTGACTTGGAGTGTCGAGACCCTTCATCATAGGAATGCCTAAATGCGAAATTGAGAAAGTTATTTATGGATAAGCACTTGGTCACCTCCAGTGGTCACATCATTGAAGAGCTATAGAGAAGAGCTTGAAGAGACAAACTCCATTTCGGAGTTTGGGACATGGAGAGTCGAGACGACTCTTCACAGAATCCCCAAAACGCGAAATGCGAAATGCATGTACAGAATTGGCCCTTAGTCATAACCTATGGTCATATCGACAAAGGCTCAAGGGAGGAGCTAGCATAAATCTAATCACCATTTTGGAGATCACGAATTGGAGAGTCGAGATTCCTCACAATAGGAATTGTCGAAATACGAATCGCGAAAGAACATTCTGAATAGGCGTGTGGTCACTTCTTGAGGCCACATGTGAAAGGAAAGGTGAAAGGTGCCAAAGGCATAATGCTCAAGAGGTTCACAATGTAACTTCCATAAACCACTGATTATTTCTGCACAAAAAAATCAAAGAGGCCTCAGTGTGATTGCCAGAGGAGATGAAGAGTCTCAAGGCATCTACCAATGGAATGAAGACTGCTCATAGAGGTGATTGATAGATGGAAGATCATTGAACCTTATAACTGCAACAGAGAGGATGAGATCAAATATGATAGAGAATATGAAGAGTCTCAACTGCTAGACAGGCTAAGGAATCTTAGCATAACACCCAGTGATGATGAATGCATGGGTATAACCGCCAGAAAAGATGAGGAATTGCCATGATGATCAGGAAGAGGACACGACATGAGGAGAACATGTAGAACAAAGAGAGTGTGTTGATGCTCGAGGGAGTGAAGCGGTGGAAATGTGGAGTGGTAGTGTATATCCCAATGTGGAGAATAATGGCGCAGGTAAGAGCATGTAGAAGGATTGCGCATATAGCATGCACAAGGTGAAAAGAGACTATAAGAATACAGAACAAAGAAGAGATGAGGGATACTATTGAGAGTGATTCAGGCATGTAGAAGGAGGCAGTGTGCAACAACTGAAATACACAGAAGAGGAATGGTGAATTGAATGGACATGGCACACAGAGCATAAAAGGTAGAAGAACAGAAAGCGCAAGGCATGTGTGCAGGAAGACAATGAGGCAGACAGAGTAGGGTAGTGTAGCAGAACAATGATGATACTGGTAAGCCATTGATGAACATTATATCAATGTAATATGTTTCAGTAGCAAATATTGATATTTAAGGGTGGTTGGGAGGTGTTAGTGAGGATTGTTTTCCTTAGAGGTTCAAGTGGGTTCTTGAACACAAGGAGTTGTAGCTTCCATCTAGTTACAACCAGAGAAACCAGGGTGGTAGGGTGGTGCAAGGGAGAACATTGTTTCTCTGATATACAGGTCGATGCATGTGTAACTGGAAGTTGGTGCTTCCATCCAGTTGGTGCTGGAACTCTTAGGAAGTTGGTGTTGGAACTCTTAGGGAGTTGGTTCTTCCTTCTAGTGGGTGATAGAGAAACCAGGGAGTCGGTGCTTCCTTCTAGTGGGTGCTAGAGAATCCAGAGAGCTGGTGCTCTCTGCAAGTAGTAGCTTACAAAACAGAGGTTGTAGCCTCATTATGAGTTGGTTCTCATAAGTATGACAATGTAAAGAATGTAAAGATTACTTATCATATAAAGAAGAAGTAGTTTTTACCCTTTATGGATTTCCTCAGGAAATATCTGTCTCTATGTATCTCATATGTGTGAATGATGTGGACTGTTCTATTGCTTACTTCCCTACATTATTGTGATCATCATTGAGAGTTCTGTAATGAACTTAAAATGAGAATAATTGTTTAAGCTCGGTAACAACTAATTCACCCCCCCACCTCTCAGTTGTCCAACAACTTCTTATAAATTTCAATCTTTCCACTACCTTAGTATCTATGTAACTATGACTAGCTCCTGAATCTATTAAAATAGTAAAGGAATGGTTATTGATCATACCTTCTACTTTAATCATGTGTGATTCAAACTCTGCTTTCTTGTTGTCCAAGGCTACACTATCCTTGGAACACTTCTACCCATGTCCTGCATTATTTCATCTTGGTGTATATTGTGGATATATCTCACTCTATCACTTCTGTGCGGACAATCTCTATAAATATGATCTCCCTTACAACCCCAACATTGAATGCGTGTCTTCCTTGGCATTTTCCCACCTGTCTTAGTCATTCTGGGCCCTCTCGAGGTTTGTTGTCTCTAAGAACTATTTCTAAAGAAGGGTGGCTTGTTCCCCTTTTTCCTCTGCTTCATATTGATTTTCATCTTGTCTTTCCAAGTTATTTGGAACGTAGGATTTCCCTTATGATGATCTCATAAGAACTTGGATCTTCTTATGGTTTCCTCCAAAGTTTTAGGATCATCATATTGAATTTTATCACTGATGAAAGATGTAAACCCTCTCAAATATCTATGGATCTTAACTGTCTCATCCTTAATGAAGGATACATACTTAAGAAGTTCCAAAAATCTCCTTTCATATGGATCAAAGGTCATTCTTCCTAGTTTGAGTTCAAATAACTCTTTCATCTTTTTGTCATAATACCTCTTGGTTAAGTGTTTCTTCTCAAAATGCTTCTTGAATTCCTTCCATGTAACATTCCGCTCTCTGATGTGTTGCACTTGCACAAGCTCATCCCACCACATGGATTCCTTTCCTTTCAGTTGGTAAATAGAAATTATTCCTTCCACATGAGAAGAATAATTATGCAATTGGAAGTACTTTCTCATGCCCAACAACCATGTCTCAACATCTTTATATTTCTTGTTCTCTCCATAAAAGGTAGGAGGTTTGATCTTATTCATTTCTCCTTTCAATTCATCCACCCTAGACCTCTTATGCTTCCTGGCAGGGGATGGACTTGAGATTTTTTGCGCTCTCCTATTGGAATTTCCTTGGGAGTGATGTTGATGTCTGCTACCACTCCTTGATGTTCCATTTCTCTCAGGGGTCCTATAGTTCCCTTATTTTTTGGAGCCACTCTCCTTATCCAACTTATTTTCAATTATGTCTAGGCTTTTCATTAACTTCATATTGAATTCTTCCTGCTTCTCTTTCGCTTCCATAAGCCTTTCATTATCATACTTGTGACTCTAGACATCTTTCTACAAATTTCTAATGGTCTCTACCATATTCATGTTATCATCCTTTCCTTGTCCATGTCCATTGGATTTGGTTTCTTCCATACCCAAATGGACATTCATTCCTTGGATTTCATCTTCCTAGATATAAGCCCCCTGTGTATCATCCATCTCTCTATACTTTTTACTGATTTGATGTGATGAATTTTTTGTTAATTCTGCAAAATGTGTAGCCAACATAACATTATCATATTAACTGACTTAACAATTTCAAGAAAAATATGAACCATTTTGTTTCAATAATACATCAGAATTATTTATGTTGATTTCCTAAGTAGTTTTTTTATTAGTCCCTCTTTTTGGGTGAACCATGTTCTGATATCCTAGACCTTTCCAATGAATGTTTCCTTGCTCAATTATAAGCTTTGAGAAGAAAGCTATTGACGCAAGACCTCCCATCCTAAAATTTTTATGTAGTCTTCTGTTGTAATTGCATTGTAACCCCTAATATTGGGGTGCCAAGGATCATATTAGCTCTCATATTTGATCACTAACATGATCGAATATCCACATAACGACATTTTTAATACATAGGTGCTAAATTCTATTAAACTCATATGCTCGAGAGCTATGACTTGGCTCTATTCCTTGTCTACTAATAAATGGTGTAGAAACTACTACATATTGAAAATTTTACGACGACTACTTGTGACGAAAGTACCCTTTCGTCGTAAAATTCAAGAGAAAGAGTTCATTTTTTTAATTTTATTATAAATCTAGCTCGTACTTGTTTCTCTATCGACGAATACATTTGTTCGTCACTTTTGTGATGAACTTATGGATTTGTCACAAGAGAAACGCTAACCATTGACCGTTACACTATTTGATAAAGTCAATATTGATCATTATACTCTTTCAAAAAGTCAACATTGATTTGGTCAAATTTTGTCACAAGAGTGACGATAACCATTGACCGTTACTCTATTTGATAAAGTCAACATTGACCGTTATAATCTTTGACAAAGTCAACATTGATATGGTCAATGTTCGTTGCTATTGCAACGAAAAAAATATCTATAAATATTTTGCAAATTAGAGATGTTGCGACAATCTTGTTATAACAACGACGGTTCAGAAAGGGTATTTTTGTGTGAAAGAATGTCGCAAAATATTAGAGGTGGGAAAAATAGTAAAGAGGGTGAAAAGGATGATGGTAGATGTTATTTCCCTTGCAAAATATGTTGCACTACATGTCCCATAATAATTTTAATAACAATAGCTAAAAGCAATTGTAGGAAATATGGGCACATTGATGGGGGCTCGAATGAATATTGTCATGTGGTAATTATTATATATATATTCATTATATGTTATTATATTGTCGATTATATATATATATATATATATGTGTGTGTGTGTGTGTGTGTGTGTGTGTGTGTGTATTGTTTTAATATTTTTTATACACACTAATTTTGCATGATTGTTTGTAATTATAAAGTTAGAGTTTCCCTCTAACGTTTTGCAAAATATTGCACCAAGTAGTAGTAGAAATGATATTGTACAAGCTAAGGAACATGATCAAGAAAATGAAGATCTCATGGAAAAATATGATGGGACAAATCAAGTTAATTATCCCATGGAAGAAGATGATGGGACAAATCAAATGATCCAAGATTTGTTTTCTTAGCCGGATGAGGATGGGGACAATGATGGTATTTATGATGAACCTCTGTTAGAAAAGGAACATAAACAACTTTATGAAGGATCAAGAGCAAATATTCTCTCCGCTACATTGCTGCTAGTGAACTTAAAGGTTATGAATAATTTGTTGAACACTTGTATGACACAGATCCTAAGGTATGTAATATGTTTCATCTCATATTATACATAAATGTTGACTTTTTTCTATTTGTTTTTAGTGTTAATTAATGTGTAAAATAAGAATGCAATTGTTATGATTAATATTCTTTACATTAACTAGTTATTTGTTATGTTGTAGATTGTTAGGTGAATTTTTGTTACCATCGTCAAATATTTTATCTCGCACATATCAAGATTTGCATGCCATTATGAAAGACATTGGAATGGATTATCAAACTATAGATAAATGTCCTAATGATCATATTATATATTATGGACAACATGCTTAAAAAACAAAATTCCCACAATGTATTATCAATAGATATCAAACCGATCAAGTAACAAAAAGGGTGCCTCGAAAGGTTCTTCATCATATTCCCATAATTCCACATTTGCAATGATTGTTCAGTTGTGAAAGAATAGCACAATTTATGGATTACTATGTACATAACATAAGTGGATATGGTGTTCTTCGAATGTCCATCGATGGTTATGCATTTAGGGAAATTGAAGAAAAATGGGTAGATTTCAAAGATGAACCTCGTAATGTTAGGATTTCATTGGCAGCTGATAGTGTTAATCCATTCAAAGAGATTAGGTCTATTTATTCAGTGTGGCCTATTTTTTTTATCAACAATGACATCCCTTCTTGGATTTCAATAAAGAGGGATCACATAATGTTGACAATGATTGTTCCAGGTATTTGTTTACATTAATTTTTTGAATCTAACATTTTCATTTGTTTCATTTTTTGCATAATATATTTTTTTTTTATGTATTTACTTAATTAGACATATCATGGTTATAGTAATTATGTGTAATTTCAAACAATTAGGTAAGTACCAGGTTAAATATATGAATGTATATATTGAGCCTCTTATCGACGATCTAGTAAAGTTATGGGTTGGAATCACTATGTATGACATCTGTAAACCAATTGGGGAGAAGAAATTTAAATTATGTGGAATACTTATATGGACAATTCATTATGCCTTAGGACTAACACATTTTTGTGGTATGTAGCATTTTATTGCTCTTTAATACTATATAATTTTTTAAAGATATCATGTTGCATGTTTAATTTTTAAATAATCTCATCGTATAATTGACATTAATCCATTTGTTGTAGGTCTTCAAACAAAGGGTAAATTTGCATGTCCAGTTTGTGGTCCTAAGATGAAGTATCATCATTCAATTTTTTTAGGAAAGGTGGTGTTTTATGAGTATAGGCACTTCCTCCCTAAGAACCATAGGTATCGTACTACTGAAAAACATATTTTCAATGGGAAAGAAGAGACCGGTTTAAAACCATGAAGAATGACACCTCACCTATAGAGGTTGTAATATAATAGAAATCGTCAAGGTATGCAATTTATTTATGTATCATATATCATGTAATTTTTTTAATGTTTATTTTAATCATTGAATTTATTTTACCGTATTTGATAATTATTTTTGTGATTTTGTTTATGCTTCATGAAGGCCGCCATCATGAAGGTATTAATAATGGGCTTCCACGAGGAATGAAATGTTATTCCACTCAATTCATGAGGTTTCTCTACTATGAGGGGATAAAAATAGCTCATTTTTTTGATACAATGCATATCAGGAACAATGTGATAGAAACGTTATAGCGAATCATAGATGGTAGGAGGGATAAAGAAAAAATTGTCAAAATTTGTACTAACATTCAGGAAGCCAATCATGAAATACGAAGTGTGATCCGATCAAATAGAGATGGACTAGATTGAAATAACCTTCCATGGTTATTAAAAAAGCAAAAAAGCAATGATGTAAAAGAGGTCATTCGAAGAATTAAATTTCCCACGGGTTTTGCTTCAAACATCAATAATATCTTAACGAAGAAAGGTGAATTTGGTGGGGTGAAAACACATGATTGGAATACCTTCATTAAGGTAAAAATTTTGGTATACATATTTATATATATTGTCCTTATACATATTTTATTATTATTATTTTTTTGTCTACTTTGTTCGAAACAAATAACGATTCATTTTTTTTGTTACAATATGTTTTACCACTATCTCTCCCAAACGAATTTGACAACAATGTCAAACAAGTTATATATGATCTTGGAAAATACATGAGGTAAGTAGTTGTGATTTATATGCAAAATGTTATTTCAATTTTTTATTGTACTTAATGACATGTCTTTACTTGTAATGTAATATATTATATTATGTTATGTTGAAACATGTTCTTTTCTTGTTTCATGATCTCATGTAAATGGTTGTCATTGAACGAAATCCATGAAGATGATATAAAGTATTGGAAGAGAGAAATTCCGTGTCTAATGTGTGAAATGAAAAAGTATATACCTCCAACATTTTTCAATAGACAAGAACACTACCTCATACACCAAGTCGAGGAGATTGAAATTTGTGGACCTGTTCACACAAGGTCAATGTGGATGGTGGAGAGGCACTTGAAATCATTGAAGGCATTGGTTATAAAAAGAGCACATCTTGAGGGTTCTATGGTATATCAATCTATGGTGTATATTAGTCAGTATCTTCCTAAATTAGCAGCACCAACTATGCATGTAGTGGATTGCATTTGGGATGTGAACTCCATCAAAAAAATTGAATATCAGGAGCACCTATTGGGGAAAGGTAGAATGAAAAAAATGGGAGGTAATATATTAATAATACATATAAAGTTTCATTTTTTTGTGTATATGATCATACTCATTAATATATTACTATCTGTTATTTCATAAATTATTAGTATTTATAACCATGGATGTTATAACTAATATTTAATATTGGTGAATTATGTTTTTTTGATTTAGTTGCTCAAGAGTGGGATGCACTGCATTTATACATTGCAAACAATCTTGACTAGATGAATGTATGGTTTGAAATATGTAAACAACATCATGGAGGTAGGTTATCATGGCAATGACTATCTGAATTGGTTAGAGAAGATCGTCGTAATGGACATGTCAATGTTATGCAAAGGGAAATTGATTTAGAATATGGTTTGAAAGATGGACATGAAAGAAAATTCACAAATTTTATTCAGTTATTGTATATTATATTAATGTGACTACATACTATATTTTCCAGATACTTTCCTAGTTATATAAATATATATGTTAATTTATTAATTCACAATGCATCTTTTACATATCTAGCATATTGCAGTTGAAACACCACAAGGCTATGTGGTGTAATGGTTGTAAATTTTGCATCAAACAGTTGGACGAAACCGGGAAAAATTATGATAGTGGGATAGCTGCAGTATTCCAGGTCACTAATGTTTCCTCCAGGAGTGAAAGATATCCCCGAGAATCTGAAAATAGATACTATGGGTATTGAAACAATATACTTGAGTGTGACTTTAATTCCTTCAAATTAGTTTTGTTCGATGTCAAACTGTCAAATGGTATAGGTTATGTGTTAAGCCCTAATATTGGCTCATTAACCCTTAATTGGGGCATATTAGATTAGTAATGTTATTTTATTTATGTCAGCTTTAGGCCATTAGTTGTAATTATACCTCCTAGTCTCCTATATATACCAAGGAGACATTTTCATTTTGAATCATCTTGTACATGAACATTTAAGTGGGGTAAAAGGAGGTTGCCCCCTCGAAGAGGCTTATTATTTGAAATTATCTCTTTTTCAAGGTGTTGAGTACTTTTCTTGAGGTTTTTCTATGCTATATTGATGTTTGGTTCTTAACATATGGTTTCAGAGCTCAAGGTCTTGGGGTTTCGCTGCTACATCTGAGACACCGTGGCATTTTCACTATAACTTGTTTTCTACAACATTTTAGAAGGATCACTTGGAGGGTATTTAGTAGACGGAGCAAGGTACGTTGGGTTCAAAATTCATCTCCTGAGGCCTTATACTTTTGGATATACAGCCTGTACAAGATAGGGTTCTGGAATCATCCTGAAATGAGTCATTGCGAAATTTTCTCTATAAAAACTTTTCTGTAATGATTCAGACCCTGAAATATGGAGGAAATTTATAGAAATTAGTAAGGTATCTGTGGTAAAATTTTCAGCTTCTGGGTCATCTTAACTTTTTATATACACCTTGTGTAAGATAGGGTATCTTACTAGTCCTATTGACTAGTCTCAAGAAGGTGTTCCAGGTAAAACAATCATAACTTCTTGCTAGAGTATCCAAATTGAGTGGGACTAGTTGCATTGGATCGTGGATAGTCTGTCGTATTTTGGGTATGAGTTTCAGAATTTGATATCAATTATTTTGTGTGGGGAATTCTATACAAGTGAGATATCCTGGAAAGGCAAAAAATCGGCAAGTTGTGAGGAAGTTACCGTAAATTCCACTTGGCACATCCAATTTTGATCAGACCTGTGGCAATGCAGAGAAGAAATATCAGAGAACTACCTAAAATAAATTTTCATACCCAAAAGGGATGAAACTTGGGAGATAGAACAGAATAAATATTGTCTAGCAGAACCACCTCAAAATCAAGACTCAAAAGTGATATTTGGCCAACATGCCACCCAAAAAGGGACCTTCTACACCAAATAAGCCTCTAGAAAATCTTAATTGGACTCTTGATGAAGGTGAATAAATGTGTAGGGACATAAATGAACTACAAAAGAAGATGGATTCAATGGAATCTAAGATAGATGGTTTAAAAGGGGAGATCATGGAAGCATTGAAAAATATCGTAACAGAGAAGACACCTGAAAGTGAAAATGCATCCCATGAAATTCATGATGAGGACACAAGGAAGGTGAATCAAGAATGGAGAAACTCCAACTTTGGTTTGAAAACCAACCACGTTCCAAATATTGATATGAGGAAGTTTGATGGCAAGGACCCAATCACATGGATACTTCAGATGGAGCAATTCTTTGATCTCCATAATGTGCCACATACACAAAAGGTACAAATTGTTTCTTTATATTTAGAACCTAATCAATTTGTATGGTATCGATGGCTTTGTTCTCACAAATCACTCGTCACTTGGACAATTTTCACGGAAGAAATGATAGCACACTATGAGGATACAAGGAGCAATAC
>ML777810.1:508533-542200 GCA_009831015.1 Picea engelmannii
GGAAACACCATACAATCGATTCTATTATGGAAGGGATCCTCTCCTATTCACTTGCCTCTTCGAAGGGGCTTCCTCCTAATGAGATTTGGTGCAAACCCCCTATCCCTCTTAAGGGTTGCGCGACCTCCCGGTTAGGATCTTCTGGTTCTGGAGCCGAAATGGCTCTTCTAGTTCCAACTAGAACCCTTCGAACGAACACACAGGTCCCCCACAAATGTTCAATTGACTTTTCCAAGCGTCAGGCATGAGCTCCCATAGCACACGACCAAGATCTGTGACCTTGCGCTAAGACAAAAAGGGCTCTTATCGTGGACCAGAACTTCACAAGTCAAGCATCCCGTCCCTTTGTCCTTCGAACCCCTAGTTACTGAAATGTCGAAATATCATGGACCGGGACTTCACAAGTCAAGCATCCCGTCGCTTTGTCCTTCGAGCCCCTGGTTTCCGAAATGTCGAAAATTCCCAGCACCTATTCCTTCAGGTTTTCACATTTTGTGAAATCAGAATGCAAGGGATATCTCTGTTCATTGGAATCCCCAGTTGCCCAATTGCTGAAATGCCTCAGTGCCTATTCTTTCGGGTTTTTGTGTTTCGTGAAATCTGGGTGTAAGGGATATCTCTACTCCTTGGAATTCCCAGTTTCTGAAATGTTGAAATCCAAATGACCCAAGATCTACGGCTCAGATCTCTCTCAAATCGATAGCTATGCTTATTTTGGCATTTCGCATTTCATGACTTCACATCTTGCGGAGCTGTCCACTCCTCTTCTCGGTCGCCAAAATAGTGAAATCTTCCCCACTAAAGGTCAACGACTCTAGGCCTTCGGAGATCTGATGGCTCCAATATTTTCAAGGTTACTTCGATCGAGAGTCCCACACTATTGACCCTTGTACTCCCGATTGCTAAAATGCCAAAATGTCTTGGAGTTTGTTCCTTCGGGGTTTCACGATTCGAGGAATCATGATGCAAGAGTCTTGCTCCTTTGTCTTTCGAATCCCCGGTTTCTGAAATACCGAAATGTCAAAATGTCGAAAGCTCAAGGCACTTGATAAATGGCTCACAATGCCCTCCATATCTATGGTCAGATCTCTTCCCTGTCACTGACCTCCTCGTAACTCCACTTGATCCAACGCCTTGCGGTATTTCGCGACTCTCCTCGAGAGTTCTCCACCATCCGTTCAGATCTTCCACATCTCCTCTCTTGGATCTACATAGTGTTAAATTCTGTGCTCCTACGTCGAATCGGACGATCCGCGAGATTCTCCGCTGAGATCCAACGCTCAACAAAATTATTCCTCCTGAGCTTTTACTCGCTTCAGACTTAGATATTTTCTAAGTCTTCAAAGACTTGGTCTTCATTCCTTATAGGGAATGATTTTTTG
This sequence comes from Picea engelmannii, assembly GCA_009831015.1. Classification (NCBI taxonomy): domain Eukaryota; kingdom Viridiplantae; phylum Streptophyta; class Pinopsida; order Pinales; family Pinaceae; genus Picea; species Picea engelmannii. Next base: position 509,916 of record ML777810.1, read on the forward strand.
GATCTCGATAACACTTTCTGAAGAGTTATCCCTCGTGATATTTGTCTGGCTCAGACTTTGATTTCCCATGCACTTCTTGCATTTGAGGGATCTTGATAACCCAGATCCACAGTATTTCTTACAGAGAAATTCCTCGTGATCTCCTTACGTTCCTATTTGGCTCGATGCACACCTTGCAGAGCTTCCAATGAAGAGAAACAATTGAAACTGGAAAAACTCACAGTTCCATCCACTTGTTCCCATAAATAGAAATGACAAGAAAATGCACACAGTCCACACCCCATACATTTGGATCAATTTTCCATTCTGTTATATTCACAAGTGCCCAATGGCTATAGAATACATTCAAAATTATAGTAACTAAAAACAATGAGATCTCCTACTAACCCGCAGTTCTCTCTTACAACTAATTTCTCTCTGTATTGCAGCTCTCTCTAACTGGGTGTACAAACTTTTACATAACTCAAAAAAATTTCTAGGGTTTCCCCTGGCTACTTGCCTACTCTAAAATTCATCCTACGCTATCTTAGTTCAGTCACATTCTAGAGCTGAAGTGGAAACTTCTGCTCTATTTACAATTTCAAAAACTTGCCTCAAAGGGTAAAATTCGGCATCGGTTCAAGCATGCCTCCAAAGGTGAATTCTGGCACTGAGTGGAGGCAGATTCTGAAATCGGTTGTAACTGCCCACATTAAATTTTTGGAAGAACTCTCACATGTTCAGTGGTCCCACATCTGTGCACTTGCCAATGATGCTCCTGCATCATACTCCCCTTGATAAAAAATCATGGACTCCTGCCCATGAGCTTCTCTACTGAATTTCCCTGCTTCTGGATAGCAACTTCATTTTACCAATTGGCATCTTCTATTGGGTGTCCCTTCCATTTGACCAAATATTCAAAATAAGTCTTCCTCATGGTCTTCTTGTCAATCCTGCGATCCAGAATCTTCTCCATCTGTAGCTTCTCTGCCACAAGCATCTACTTCTCCCACTAAATATTTCCTCGATCTTATGATCTTTCTGTTTCATCTTTCCTGTAAGGGTACATGTATGAGACATTGAATATGGGTGAAATGCCCACACCATCTAGCAGCTCAATCTCATAATCATTTGCATCAAACTTCCTCAAGATCTTACAGAGTCCTATATTTTTCATCTTCAACTTGTTGTATGTTCCCCTAGAGAATATTTCCTTCCTGAAATGTGCTAAAACTTGATCTCCCACTTCAAATTGAAGTTCCCTACGATGCTGATCATCTCTTTGCTTATATTTTTTATTAGAACTCGCCAACTATCCTTTGATCTGGCTATGGAGTCACTCCATCTCCACAGCAAAATCCTCTGCTCCAGCGGTCCTGATCTCACCCTGTTCCAAGTCTCTCAACTCAGACACTCCCCTGGATTGCATTCCATAGAGTATTTGGAATGGACTCCTTCTAGTGCTCCTATTTGGTGAGTCATTGTATGCAAATTCTGCTTGTGGTAGAATCTGATCCCACTGGTTATGGTGTTCAGTAACCAAGCTTCTCAATAAGTTTCCCAAACTTCTATATACCACCTCAGTCTTCCCATCTGTCTGAGGGTGATAAGCTGAGATGAAGGAAAAATCTGTCCCCATATTCTTCCACAACGTCCTCCAAAAGTGACCAACAAATTTTGTGTCTCTGTCTGAAACAATGCTCCTGGGTAGACTGTGAAGTCTCACAACTTCTCTGAAAAACAAATTTGCAACATGTGTTGCATCACTGGTCTTCTGGCATGGGATGAAATGTGCCATATTTGAAAACCTATCCACCACCATAAATATGGAATCGAATCCCCTTTTTGTTCTTATCAATCCCAACACGAAATTCATGCTTATTGCATCCCAAGGCCTCTCTGGTATTGGCAATGGTTGATAAAATCCAGTGTTCTATCTTTTCCCCTTTGCATGTTGGCAGATCCTACATTTGTTCAAAAATTTTATCACCTTTGTTCTCATACCTGGCCAATAGTATGAACTACTCAACTGTGAAAATGTTTTATCGTGGTCAAAATGTCCAATCAATCCTCCACTATGCTTCTCCTTCAGAAGATTGTCCCTCATTGAGTATCTTGGTATGCACAATTGATTTCCTTTGAACAACAATCCTTCCTGAACCATATACTCTGTCCACTGACTTCTATCTCTCAGTACAGGGCTTGTACATGCTTCATAGGCCTCCTTGAAATCTGTATCATCACAATACATATCCTTAAGGTGTTCAAACCCCAAGGTCTCCACCTGGAATTCTTGCAGAATTAAACATCTCCTTCTTAACACATCAACAACTTTGTTAGTATTCCCAGCAATATGTTTTATGACAAAAGTAAAATTTTGCATAAATTCAAGCCATTTTTCATGCCTCTGATTCAGTTTTTCTTGTCAGGTTATGAATTGTAAATCTTAGTTATCGTTGTACAAGACAAACTAAATCATCCATTCATTCTCATAACCTGATGGTGATCTTGTTGATGGCTCTCGAGTCTGTGCACATTATCCATCTTCCATCTTTCTTTGGGCTTAACATAGTTGGTACTGCGCATGGGCTCAAAATTTCTCTGACTAAACCCTTATCCAACAACTCTTGGACTTGGTTCCTCACCTCCTCATTCTCTCGAGGTGTTAATGTATATGTTGATTTGTTTGGTATACTTTCTCCTAGTATCTAGTCGATATGATTACTGATACTTCTGATGAGTGACAATGAGTTTGGCAGCTCATCCACCACTATATCAACAAAAGTATCCAGTAGCTCCTGAACTTCTTCAAGAAAATCATCCATTGACATACTCGTAAGGATGACTCTGGGCTTCCTCACCATAGTGAAATGAATCTCCTATTCTTCCTTGACTTCTTTCAGGATTTCCTTCCCACTCATGAGAAGTATGCTTGTGATGGCTTCCTCTTTCTCTCTCTTCTCCTCCATTGGCAGCAACATATGTGTCCTACCATTCTTCTCCAATGTATATGTATTCTTCCTTCCATCGTGAATGACATTTATGTCACACTTCCATGGTCTTCCCAACAAAATGTGGCATACATCCAAGGGAATGACATCACATAGGATTTCATCTTTATATCCTCCTATTTTAATTTCAACAAGGCATTGTTTAGTGATCGTTACCTGGTGTTCTTTTTGCAGCCATGAGAATTTGTATGGCCTTGGATGTGAATTTGTCTTCAGCTTCGATTTCTCCACCATCTCCATGGATACTAGGTTTTCAGTACTCCCACTGTCAATGATCACCTTGCATACTTTATCCTTAGTCTTGCAAGCTGTCATGAAGAGACTGTTTCTCTGCACTGGATTTTCAATTTCTACCTCTGGTTTTAAGAGAACTTTTCTCAACATCAGGGATGCTCCATCCTCTACCCCTTCTGCCTCAACATCTCTTCATTGTTCTTCTGCAATTTGAGCTTCTCCTCCTTCCTTCTTCTCGGGACATTCCCAAGACATGTGCCCTATCTTTCCACAGTTATAGCACCTTACTCCTCCTCTACCTCTTCCTCTAGAAGAGTTTCTTCCACCACTCTGTCTCCCTCATGAAATTCCTCCTTGTTCTGAGTGATTGTGTGGTTTATCATCCTCGTCCTTAGACTGATGTGCTCTTTCACGGTTAAATCCCTTGATTTTTCTTGGGATCAAGCTTTTACCTCTTCCTCGCTGGTTTTGTTTTCTGACCAGCTTCTCCTCTGCCTTCAGTGCAAACTGATAAGAATCTTCCATAGTCCTCACTGACATCATGCTAAGCTCATCCTAGATTTCATATCTCAAACCATTTATATATCTAGCAACTCTTTCTTTGTCTCTCTCCCTTTGACCAGTTCTGATGTTCAGCCTGTAGAAATCCTCAATGTACTCCTTGACTGCCATCCCTTTCTGTCTCAGGTTCTGTAGCTTCCTGAACATATTGATCTAGTAGTCTTTGGGTATGAACTTAGCATTCAGTTTGGCTACCATCCTATCCCAACTCTTTATCCTTTGTTTTCCTTTCCTTCTCCTCTCAACCTGCAGTTCATCCCACCACAATGATGCATGCCCTTTTATCCAGGTGACTTCCTGCTTCACCTTCTTCTCCTCATCGACATCTTCATAGTCGAAGTGTTTTTCCATGGACCTTATCCAGTCCAACAGTTCTTCAACATATAGATTTCCCTCATACATGGGGACCTCTATCTTAGCTCTGCCTCCCAATCTAGCAACTTCTCTCAAAAAATGTTCTTCTGCAACATCCTCTCCTACAACTTCTTCAACCTCAACCTCTTCACTTTCTGCATCACTGACATCCCCAGCGTCAGGTGCTCTTCTATGTGCTACTTCCATTGTTTCCAATCGGGTGCGAAGCTCTCGCATCTCCCTCTCTACAACACGATTGGATAAAGGTGACTCTTGTCTTCTTGGTGGAATTATGTCGACTATCTATGACACATAGAGTAAAGCTCTGAGTTCTATGTCTCCTTCTTTTCCTCCTTCATCTGAAGTCTACAGACAAAAAACTAAGGCTCTGATACCACCTGATGCAAATCCCCTATCCCTCTTAAGGGCTGCGTGACCTCCCAGTCAGGATCTTCTGGTTCTGGAGCCAAAATGGCTCTTCTGGTTCCAAACTGGAACCCTTCAAACGAACACACAGGTCCCCCACAAATTCTCAGTTGACTTTTACAAGCGTCAAGCGTGAGCTCCCACAGCACATGACCAAGATCCGTGACCTTGCACTAAGCCAAAAAGGGCGCTTATCATGGACTGGGACTTAAAAAGTCAAGCATCCCATCCCTTTGTCCTTCGAACCCCTGGTTTCCAAGATGCCTAAATATCATGGACCGAGACTTCACAAGTCAAGCACCCCTTCCCTTCATCCTTCGAGCCCCCGGTTTTCGAAATTCCGAAAAGTCCCAGCACCTATTCCTTCGGGTTTTCACATTTCATGAAATCAGAATGCAAGGGATATCTCTGTTCCTTGGAATCCTTGGTTGTTGGAATGCCGAAATGCCTCAGCGCCTATTCTTTCGGGTTTTCTCTTTTTGTGAAATCTGGGTGTAAGGGATATATCTTCTCCTTGGAATCCCCGGTTGCCGAAATGCCAAAATCCTGATGACCCAAGATCTATAGCTCATATCTCTCTCATATTGATGGCTACACTTATTTCGGCATTTCACATTTTGCGACTTTGTGTCTTGCGGAGCTGTCCACTCTTCCTGGTCACCGAAATCGCGAAATCTCCCCCACTACAGGTCAACGGCTCTAGGCCTTCAGAGATCTGATGGATCTGATATTTTTGGGGTTCCACCATTCGAGAGTCCCACACTGTTGACCCTTGTACTCTCGGTTGTTGAAATTTCGAAATGTCTTGGCGTTCGTTCCTTCGGGGTTTTGTGATTAAGGGAATCACGATGCAAGATTCCCGCTCCTTTGTCTTTCAAATCCCCGGTTGCCATAATGATGAAAGCTCGAGGCACTTGATCAATGGCTCACAATGCCCTCTAGATCTATGGTCATATCTCTTCCCCATCACTGACCTCCTCACAACTCCACTTGATCCAATTGCTTGTGGTGTTTCAAGACTCTCCTCGAGAGTTCTCCACCGTCCGTTCAAATCTTCAAGATCTCCTCGCCTGGATCTACATAGTGTTAAAGTCTGTGCTCCTACCTCGAATTGGATGGTTCGCGGGATTCTCCACCGTGATCCAATGCTCAACGATGTTCTTCCTCCTGAGCTTTTACTCACTTTAAACTTAGATTTTTTCTAAGTCTTCGAAGACTAAGTCTTCGTTCCTTCCATAGAATGAGTTCCTGGATCTCGATAACACTTTTCAAAGCGTTATCCCTCTTGAGATTTTTCTGGCTCAGACTTTGATTTCCCATGCACTCCTTGCATTTGAGGGATCTCGATAACTCAAATACATGGTATTTATCGCAGAGAAATTCCTCCTGATCTCCTACGTTCCTCTCTGGCTCGATGCACACCTTGCAGAGCTTCCAATGAAGACAAACAATTGGAACTAGAAAAACTCACACTTCCATCCACTTGTTTCTGTAAAAAGAAATGACAGGAAAATGAACATAGTCCACACCCCATACATTTGGATCAATTTTCCATTATGTTATATTCACAAGTGCCCAATGGCTACAAAATACAGTCAAAATTACAGTAACTCAAAACACTGAGATCTCCTGCTAACTCGCAGTTCTCTCTTACAACTAATTTCTCTCTGTATTGCAGCTCTCTCTAACTGGGTGTACAAACTTCCACATAACTCAAAAATGTTTCTAGGGTTTCCCCTGGCTACTTTCCTACTCTAAAATTCATCCTACTCTATCTTAGTTTAGTCACATTCCAGAGCCGAAGTGAAAACTCCTTCTCTGTTTACAATTTCAAAAACTTGCCTCAAAGAGTAAAATTCTACACCAGTTCAAGCATGCCTCCAAAGGTGAATTTCGACACTGAGTGGAGGTGGATTCCGAAATCGGTTGTAACTGCCCATGTTGAAGTTCTAGAAGAAATCTCACGTGTTGAGTGGTCCCGCCTCTGTGCGCTTTCCAACGATGCTCCTGCATCAAGCTTCATCTCCAAACAAAATATGTCTCTTCATATTCCATCACATTGCTTGAACCTCTTTATATAGTGCTACCATCACCTAATAACATTCTAGAGGAAGAAGCTTCTAGAAGTAGAACCTTCTAAGAAGTTCTCTTACATTTATTATATCTAACTACCCATTTATTATATCTAACTACCATAGTGAGCCTTATTTAATAATATAGTGGACCTAGTCCACCTTACATTGAATGGCCTCCACTATTATCACTATGGGCCCTCTGGACCCCCACTAATACCTTTGTAGCTACCTAACATTCCATTCCCCTTATGAAATCATTTTCCTCAAAGATTTATGTACAACCATAAACTAGGGTCCCATGGATAATTGTGGACCATAATGCTGAAGAAGAATGGAGAACTAAGGTCCCACGTAGAAAGGAAAGCCACCATGTTGAAGTAGTCCAACCACCATTGTAATCTTGGGTCCCATGTCCAAGTGCTCATGTGAACTCCCCATTGAATATTTTGGAACCCAATAACTAGCTGAAAATGATGCTCCAAAGACCGACACCTATCATGTGGATCCAAATAAGAAGATCCATCCACATAGTGGAAAAGGGTCGTAACAGAATATCGAAGGAATAATACCACTGTAGAATATGCAGGATGGCCACTGGTAATAATCATTGTCTCATGATTTGTCACATTGATACTCTCTACAGAAGGTGGATTAGAGTTATCAAATTAAATATGAAAGTGGTTGTCATCCCAAAAATGACAATTATCCATATACCAATCATCACAATCGGCCTCCAAATCATACCAAAATATATTTCTTGATTATATTCATCCCCAATGTCTTCCATAAGAAATCTCTCTTGCATGTTATCCAATGAATCTTGAATACTACAAAAACTATCATTGAGGTAGTTTGTGAGGCCATCCAATTTGACATCCAATGTGTCATGCAATTGGGATTTGAATACTTCAGTGATTTGTATAATTTATTTGAGGGTTTGAGAGGAAATAGCCATATGATCACCCTATTAACTCTTCGGTCCCACAGTCGTGATGAAAAAACCCAAAAATTAGAACAATAAGTTATGACAGAAAATCGCGGCTTTTTCTGGAAAAACCTAAAAAACTGTTGAATTTAAAATGCTCATAACTTCACTTCCTGTACTCTGTTTCGGTTGATGTTTGTTTTGAAATTGGGTGAAATTGTGAGAGGAACTCATATCTATAATTGTTTTGGGCAATTTCGGCCTCCAAATGCTACATAAATAAAAAAACAATCGCCCCGTCATCTGCGGAAAAAACCCTGAAAATTTGCAGATTTTAAAACTTCAATATCTTGACTTCCCGGACTCCATTTCAGACGATTTGTTTTTTCAACTTGGGTTTTTTTCTGAGAGGAAATCAGATATACAAATTGTTTCTGCAAATTTTTCACACAAATATACTAAAATTTACTGGAATTTCGCGGCCCTCTTTTTTCTTCTCCGAAACAAAAATCTGCAAAAATAAAAATATTTCCCAACAATGTCTGCCAAGGAAAGTGCTCTGATACACTTGTTAAGAACCAAATACTTGGATATAGAAATACCACAAATATTCAGAGAACAATATAGAAAACCACAACTTTATTATAGAAACCCTTGAGGTAGGGAAACACCATACAATGGATCCTATTATGGAAGGGATCCTCTCATGTTCACTTGCGTCTTCGAAGGGGCTTCCTCCTAATGAGCTTCAGCTCCAAATACAATATTTCTCTTCATATTCCATTACATTTCTTGAACCTCTTTATATAGTGCTACCATCACCTAAGAACATTCTAGAGGAGGAATATTCTAGAAGTAGAACCTTCTAAGAAGTCCTCTTACATTTATTATATCTAAGTACCCATTTATTATATTTAACTATCATAGTGAGCCTTATTTAATAATATAGTGGACCTAGTCCAATTTACATTGAATGGCCTCCATTATTATCACTATGGGCCCTTTGGCCCCCCACTACTACCTCTCTATCTACCTAACATATTCTCTTCTAAGTTGATTTTGATCTTTTTAACCTTCAAGAAATATTGATATATATGGTGGTGTGAAAAGAAGTAGAATAGGTAGAGGAGAAAAACAAGGATAATTTAGTACCCATTACTTATGAAAACCTTTTCATCAGCATTATAAACAAAGATGGTAATTTGTCGGCAAGAGACAACACAAGGATATCATCGCAAGAGCGACAAATGTAAAGATTCTTGAGATGAATTAGCTATACTATCAACGAAAAACGTTCATCAATAGTATTGTTAATTCGTTGCAAGAATATTTACATGGGATAAACAAAGGAAATGGATGAGTTGGTTCCAAGTATAGCTAATTCATCATAAGTATCTTCAAATTTACACATGGGATAAACAAAGGAAATTGATGTGTTGGTTCCATCTAACGGAATATTGATATGATATTATGTATTACTCTACCTCCAAAATTACCCAATTTAAAGTGGTATATGGTTATGAACCCCGGTCACCGAAGAATTGGGTCATTATAAATGCAAGTATAAACTATTATTAATCTCTTTTAAAACAAAATTGACTACCATAGGTTAACTCTCTCTCTTTCTTGTGGAGAAATACATAGTAAAAATAAGCTACCTTAATGTAATAAGTGTTGCAGTAAGGTGAAAATATGAATGAGATGATATGATTTTGGCCTCATGAATGAGAAACATACTTGTAATGATCAATAAATGTCATCATCATCGTATGACATGTGAATGAGGCCAACATTGAAATTTTTTCAAACTGTTTCTGTATGCATTGAAATTTCACATGGATAGACTATTTGCATGCCTTAACGATATGGGAGGGTTTTTGGACTCAAATTTGACTCACAAACCCACTTGTTTCCATCATCAATTCATCATGTAAACCATAAACCCTATTTTTCTTTCAAAGTACACAAATTGGTTGACCCAAGTTTTACATTTCCATCATCCTTTATTTATTTTTCTTTCAGGCTCTACATTAATGTATATATAATATATGTGTGTCATAGTTGTGATGAAAAATCCCTCTTTTCTGTTGATTGCTTAATCAACACCATAAAAATATCCCCTTGTAGTACTATATGCAGGGACATGTGTTCTGTCGAACTGAACATAAATTGTACTAGGACTAGACATGGGCAACAGTGACCTATGAATGGGTCCAACGTTCAATTTTTTTCAAATTGTTTCTGTATGCACTGAAATTTGATGTGGATAGACTATTTGCATGCCTTAATGATATGGGATGGTTTATTGACTCAAATTTGACTCACACATCGACATTTTTCCATCATCAATTCATCATGTAAACCATAAACCCTATTTTTCTTTCAAAGTACACAAATTGGTTAACACAAGTTTTAAGTTTGCATCATCCATTCTTCATTTTTCTTTTAGGTTCTACATTAATGTATATACAATGTATGTGTGTCATATTTGTGATGAAAAATCCCTCTTTTTTGTCGATTCCTTAATCAACACCATAAAAATATTCCCTTGCAGTACTAGATGCAAGGACGTGTGTACTGTCGAACCGAACATAAATTGTACTAGAGCTAGACAATATTGGAAACACTGACCTATGAATGGGGCCAATGTTGAAATATTTTCAAGTTGTTTCTGTATGCACTGAAATTTGATATGGATATACTATTTGCATGCCTTAATGACATGGGAGGGTTTCTGGACTCATATTTGACTCACACACCCACTTTTTTCCATCACCAATTCATCATGTAAACCATAAACCCTATTTTTCTTTCAAAGTACACAAATTGGTTGACACAAGTTTTAATTTTGCATCAACCTTTCTTCATTTTTCTTTCAGGTTCTACATTAATGTATATATAATTTATGTGTGTCATAGTTGTGATGAAAAATCCTTCTTTTTTGTTGATTGCTTAATCAACACCATAAAAATATTCCCTTGCAGTACTAGATGTGGGTACATGTGTACTATCGAATGAATTTTAAAAGGAACAACAAACATAAAATGTACTAGGACTAGACATGGCCAACAATGACCTATGAATGTGGCCAACGTTGAAATGCTTTCAAATTGTTTCTGTATGCACTGAAATTTGACATGGATAGACTATTCACATGCTTTAATGATATGGGAGGGTTTCTGGACTCAAATTTAACTCACACACCCACTTGTTTCCATCATAAATTTTCCATGTAAACCATAAACCATATTTTTCTTTCAAAGTACACAAATTGGTTGACACAATTTGTAAGTTTGCATGATCCTTTCTTCATTTTTCTTTCAGGTTCTACATTAATGTATATATAATGTATGTGTTTCATAGCTGTGATGAAAAACACCTCTTTTTCGTTGATTTCTTAATCAACACCATAAAAATATTCCCTTACAACACTATATGCGGGGACATGTGTACTGTAGAATGAATTTTAAAAGGAACAACAGACATAAATTGTACTAGGACTAGACATGGGAAACAATGACTTGTGAATGGGGCCAACGTTGAAATATTTTCAAATTGTTTCTGTATGCACTAAAATTTCACATGGATAGACTATTTGCATGCCTTAATGATATGGGAGGGTTTCTGGACTCAAATTGGACTCACACGCCCACTTGTTCAAAGATTAAACTCCATTATCTCTTATTGAAGCACTTACTAATGCAATGTAATAAAGTGGAATAATGTGACACTTGCCAATGTAATAAAGTTCTATCAAGAAGAATTGCAGGGTGATATCTCTTAAAGATAGTTTCATGGCAACATTAATGAGGACAAATGGCAATGTGGAAGGGAACTCTAAATTTAAACCTTCTATTTATGAGAAAAAATTATGAGAATTTAGTATATTTTTTTTATAGGTTAGAATAAATGTTCTAGTAGATATGTTAATGATTCCTAATTTCATATTTGTATTTGACTTAAGTTACTAGCTTGCAAAGGATAAAATTTTAATTTCAAGTTGATAAACCAAATATGAAATGAATCCTAATTAAAAGCCTCTAGTGTTGGAATTTGTCATTTAAGTGTAGTGTCATGGGGTCAACGTTGAAATTTTTGAAATTTGTGCTTGTATAGAATGAAATTTGACATGGTTAGACTAGAACAACAAACCTATAAAATAATTAATGTGAATGCAGCCATCATTGATTTTTTTTCAATTTGTGCGTGTATGGAATGAAATTTGACATGATTATACTAGATGCATGCATTGATGGTATGGGAGGGTTGTGGTAATAAAACATGAATCACATAAACAATTTGACAATCAAACAACAAGACTATGGAATAATTAATGTGAATGGGTCCAATGTTAAAAAAAATTCAATTTGTGCTTTTATGGACTGAAATTTGACATTCTAGGACAACACAGATGCATTGACGGTCTGGGAGGGTTTCCGGAATCAAGAATGAGTCAAAAAAATAGTTATACAATCAAATACTATTTACTTAATGACACAGACCCCCACCTCAGTAGGGTCTGCTTGACCTCCAAGTCTTTGTATATTCCAATTCTCGAGCTGAAATGGCTCCTTGGTCCTTGCTGAAAACTTCAACACTTAAATACCACATGTCCTTTTCTAAGCTGCGCCCGCACAAACATGCACTAGATACGAGCCTACACTCCACGTGACCATTAGTGTGACCACAACGTTAACCTAAGAAGGCACGTTGGGTTTCACGATGTCAGGACTTCCATTGCAAGGCACCCTGACTCCTCTAATTCTGGAAATCCCAAAATGGTCTAACAGTCCCTAGCTCCTCCCTTAAGTCCTTATGATGTGAGCCTTGGCTGCGACCTAGGGCCCAACCTTCAAGCACATCGGGACTTCACATGTTGAGTATTTGTGATGTAGCTTTTTTCCCTTTTCCTGATATCCGAAATGTTGAAATGTCCTCGCCACAGATCAATGGTCCCGATTCCTCCCACAATCTGATAGTCTAGATCGCGTCGGGAATTCGCGTATCAGGGATTCCTAAAAACATCTTTCTCCACAATCCCAACTCCCGAAATGTTGATATTTCGGAGCACCAAATTGACAGCTCACACTCCTCAGGATCTAACAGTTGTTATCTCTCCTGAGCTTGCGAGTGTTGAAAGAAACTTGGTCTTATCCTCTTCACTAATCCACTAGATCCAACGATCCATGAAAAATCAGTGTTTCTCCCTCCGAGAATTCCAACTGTCCCTTCAGGTTCTTAAAGACTCCTGGCCAAACAATTGGTGTCAAACCTCTTGAGCTTGGTTTTTGAGAGGTGACTTTGACCCTCATCCTTCCTTTGAAATTTTCAAGTCTGTATCCCTCCTGAACTTGATTCCTGCTACAAACTCAAATATTCTAAGGTTTTCTTGCATGCACTCCTTGCGGCCTTCACGATAATCTCTTATTATCCAAACACTCCAACTCTACGCACTCCTTGCGATAGAAGTTATTCAACCGCTTCTCTGGGTTGGAAAATTCTAAGACTTTAACCTGGCCTTCGCACACCTTGCACGGCTCTATGATATATTTTCACTTCTATTGGTATATGAGAAAATTTGTCTCTCCTAAGATTTTCTGAGGTAAAACTCAGAAATTTTCTCAACGCACTCCTTGTGGACCTTCACTCCATTTCTTGCAGAAATTCTCAGGATCAGAATAAATTGAAACTTATAATCTCCCTCTCATAGACTCCATACATTCAACATGAAATCATACACATAGGGCATTGAAACAAATGCATAACAAATCATTTAAGAAAATTGTAAATAGGCCATTCAATAGATGCAAACAGTAACCATAACAACACCATGAAATTGGATCAAATCCTTTTTATATTAATTCAAGTGCTTTTGTACATGGTTTCTATAGAAACAACTATCTGCTCAAACAACTTCTGCAATCTATCTTCTTCTCTGCTCTCCTATGATCTCTTTCTCTATAGCTTCTACTCTTACAATTGAGAATAATGATAATACGATACATCCGAGGGATATTTCTTGAGTTTTACCTCCTACAACTCTAAGCTATCTTATCGAAATTAAAAACTAAAACTACTTTAAATTTATTACATTAAATTCCTCCAACCAACAGATGAGAGAAACACTCAAGATCTACATTACAATCCACAAAACATTTAATAACAATTACATCCTCTCATCTATTACATTAATGTTTCATATTTAAATTTCAAAATGTCTTCAAAATGCGCGTTGGTGCGTATCCAACTGTCCTCCACTTGCGATTGCTTGCGATGCTCCTGCATCATACTCCTCTAGCTGAAAAATTCATGGACTCCTATCCATGAGCTTCTACACCATCTGTCTAGGTTTCTGGATATCTTATTTTCTTTCCCAAATGACATATTCAATCGTGTGTCCTTTCCACTTATCAAATATTCAAAATATGTCTTCCTCCGGGTCTTCTTACCAACTCTTTGATCAATGATCTTTTCCATCTGTGACTTTTCATCTACAGGCATCTATTTGACCCACTGTATTTCCTTCTGATCCTCTTCTCCTCTCACTTCATCTTCTCTATAAGGATACATATCTGCTATGTTGAATATGGGTGATATGCCCACATCATCTGGCAATTCTATCTCATAATCATTTGCCTCAAATTTTCTCAAGATCTTACATGGCCCTATAGTTTTCATCTTCATCTTATTATGTGTTCCCCTTTGGAACCTCTATTTCCTTAGATGTGCTAAGACTAAATATCCCACTTTGAATTGAATCTATCTTCTGTGATGATTTGTTCTTCGATTGTATTGCTGGTTGGAACTCTGCAATCTCTCTTTAATCTTATTGTGGAGCTCCTGCATCTCTGCTACAAAATCTTCCTCTCCAACACTCCTGAATGCATTCTTCTCTAAGTATCTCAACTCATATACTCCCCTTGGATACATTCCATACATTATCTAAAATGGGCTCTGTCCTGTGCTCCGGTTAGGTGATCCATTATATGCAAATTCCACTTCTAGTAGAACCTAATCCCACTGACTGTGATGTTCAATGACTAAACTCCTCAATAAGTCCCCCAAACTTCGATTTACTACCTCAGTCTGTCAATCCGTCTGAGGGTGATATGTTGAGCAAACAACTAGATTCATCCCCATCTTTTTCCATAATGTCCTCCAGAAATGACCAACAAATTTGGCATCTCTGTCCGAATAAATAATCTTGGGTAAACCATGAAGTCAAACAACTTCTCTGAAAAACATATTTGCAATGTGTGTTGCACCACTGGTTTTCTGGCATGGAATGAAATATGCCATTTTTGATAACCTGTCGACTACCACAAATATGGAATCAAAACCTCTCTGTGTCCTTGGTAGTCCTAACACAAAGTCCATGCTTATTGTGTCCCACGACCTCTCTAGTATTGGAAACGGTTGATACAACCCTGTATTTTTTCTTTTCCCCTTTGCGTGATGGAAAATTCTACATATGTTCACAATCCTCTTGACATTTGTCCTCATTCCTAGCCAATAATACACAATATTTAGTTGCACAAATGTTTTATCATGGTCGAAATGTCTAGCCAGTCCCCTAATATGTTTTTCCTTAAAAATGTTTTCTCTCATAGAACTCTTCGGGATACACAACTTATTTCCTTTGAATAAGAATCCATACTAAATTAAATATTCAATCCATTGGATTATGTATCTCAGAACAAGATTCTCACATGCTTCATAAGAATCCTTGAAATCTGAATCATCTCTGTACATTTCCTTAAGGCTATCAAAACCTAAGGCCTTGACTCGAAACTACTGTAGAATCAAACATTTCCTGCTCAACGCATCAACAACCTTGTTAGCATTTCCAGAAATGTGATTTATAATAAAAATAAAGTTCAGCATAAATTCAACCCATTTTGCATGTTTCTGGTTCAATTTTTCCTGTCTGGTTATAAACTGTAAGTCCTGGTTGTCGCTATACAAAATGAACTCTTTCTGAACCAGGTAGTGCCTCCATTTCTTCAACGCTTGTATGACTGCATAAAACTCTTTATCATAAGTGGAGTAATTCATTTTGGCATCATTCATCTTCTCACTGAAGTATGCAAATGGTCTATTGTCTTGACTTAAGACTGCTCCAATCGCAAATCCACTTGCTTCACATCTCACTTGAAATGTATTACTAAAATATGGAAGAACCAGAACTGGTTGTCCAATTATCTTCTCCTTTAACAAATTGAAACTTTTCTCCGCTACCCCTGTCCAATGAAAATATTTATGTCTTTTCTTGACTGTGTCCATCATTGGTGCACAAATCCCACTAAAATTTTTGATGAACTTCCTGTAAAAACTGGCTAGTTCATGGAAGATTCTGACTTCAAAGATATTCCTTGGCAACGACCATTCTTTGATTTCTCTTACCATCTCAGGATCCATCTTCAACTCATTTTAAGAGATCACGAAACCCAAATAAATGAGTTCCATCTTCATGAAATATGACTTCTTCAAATTTATCAACAATTTCTCTTGATGCAACCTCCTCATCACTAGATTTAAATGTCCCAACTGTTCTTCCTCAGTCTTACTGAAGATTAGTATATCATCAAGATACACAATCACAAACTTCCCAATGAAATCCTTCAAGACTTCATTCATCAATATCATAAAATTACTTGGCTTATTCTTCAAACCAAATGACGTGACAAGCCATTCATACAATCCTTCATTCATCTTGAATGTTGTCTTCCATTCATCACCTTCCCTCATTCTAATCTGATGATATCCTCTCTTCAAATCAATTTTTGAAAACAAATTTGCTCCACTCAAGTAATCCATCAAGTCATCTATCCTGGGTAAAGGAAATCTATACATGATGGTGATTTTGTTTATAGCTCTCGAGTCTGTACACATTCTCCATCCACCATATTTCTTCAGACTTAAAACTATTGGCACAACACATGGACTCAAGTTTTCTCTAATCAACCCTTTGTCCATCAATTCCTGGAATTGTTTCTTAACCTCTTCATTCTTCTGTGGCATTAATCTGTACGTTGCTTTGTTTGGTAATCTCACTCCTGGTATAAGTTCAATGTGATGTCTTAAACTTTTGATGGGCGACAACGAACAAGGTAAATCGTCCACCACTATATCAACAAAATTCTCCAACAGTTCCTGAATATCCTTGGGTAGATCATCTATTGAGGTACTAGTCAAGATGACTCTAGGTTTTCTCACCATAGTAAACTACATTTCCTCATTTTTCTTGACTTCATATAGAAGTTCCTTCCCACTCATGAGAAGTATAGTATTGCTTGTTTCTTATTTCACCTTCTTGTCTTCAATTGACAACAATATATGCATTCTACCATTCTTCTCCAAGGTGTATGTGTTCTTTCTTCCATCATCAATAATGTTTCTGTCATATTTCCATGGCCACCCCAACAAAAGATGACAGGCATCCATGGGAATAACATCACATAATATCTCATCTCTGTATCCCCCTATCTTAAATTCAACTAGACATTGTTTAGTGACAATTACCTGATGTCCTTTTTGCAACCACAAAACTTTGTATGGGCTTGGATGTGCAACTATCTCCAATTCCAGATTTTCCACCATCTCTATGGATACTATATTATCTGTGCTTCCACTGTAAACTATCACCTTCCATACCCTATCCTTGGTCTTTCAAACAGTTCTAAACGAATTGTTCCTCTAGATTGGATTCTTCACTTCCTTCTCTGGTCTCAAGAGAACTTTCCTCATCATCAAGGATCTTCCACCTTCTGCATCTTCTACCTCAAAATTTTTCCTTTGCGCTTATGAAATGTGAGCTTCACCTCCATCCCTTTTTCTATGAGGATATTCAAAAGATTTGTGTCTGATCTTTCCACAGAAAAAAAACTTTATTTCACCTCCTATGCCTCTTCCTCTTCCTCTTTCTCAAGGAAAAGTTTTCCTATTGGCATATTGTCCTCCTTGTTAGATTCCTCCCCTTTCTAGGTGGTTATGTATTTTATTTTGTTAATCCTTGGGATTTTGTACTCTGTCCTGGGAATTTTTTTTTCCTCTACTATGACTTCTACCTCTACCCCTTTGACCTTGCTTTCGACCCAATTTCACTTCTTCCTTTGAAGCAATCTGATAAGCATCTTCTACATTCCTGATTGTCACCATGCTCATCTCATCCTGAATCTCATATCTCAAGCCATTCATGTATCTGACGAATTATTCATCATCACTCTCACGATGACCAACTCTAATGTTTAACCTATAAAATTCCTCAGTGTATTCCTTCACTATCATCCCTTTTTGTCTTAAATTCTGCATCCTTCGAAACAAATTAATTTGGTAATCCCTGGGTATGAATTTGGATTTCATCTTGGCGACCATCCTGTCACAACTTTTAATTCTTTTTTTCCCTTTGCAATGCCTGTCATCCTGCAGTTCATCCCACCACAATGCTACATTCCCTTTCAGTCTAGTGACAACGTGCTTTACTTTCTTATCTTCTTCGATATCCCCATAATCAAAGTGTTTATCTAGATCTCTAAACCAATCTAGCATCTCCTCAATGTCTAAGTTTCCTTCATACATCAGGATGTCCTTTTTGTCTCTGGCACCTATCCTTGCAACAACTTTGAATAGACTTTCCTCTGAAACATCTTCAACTACAACTTATTATTTGACTCCATATTTGTTCTCACTTTCAGCCTCACTGATATCTCCTATATCAAGTCTTTGCCTCTCTTCTATCTCCATAACATCCAATCAAGCACGAAGTTATCTCATCTCCCTTTCCACTGTTGGATCGGGCATAGGTCTCTCTTAATGTCTCCTCGGTGGCATTGTTTCAATCTATCCACGTAGAATTCAATCACAATTGTCCTTTATATTCCCTCTACAGAAAAAAAAATCTATTAGCTCTGATACCACCTGACAGAGACCCCCACCTCAACATGGTCTTCTTGACCTCCCGGTCTTTGGATCTTCCATTTCTCGAGCTGAAATAGCTCCTCGGTCCCTGTTGAAACCTTCAACACTTAAAGAACACATGTCCTTTTCTAAGCTCCGCCCATGTGAACATGCACTAGACACGAGCCTACACTCCATGTGATCATCGACGTGACCACAACATTAGCCCAAAAAGGCTCACTGAGTTTCGTGATGTCAAGAATTCTGTTGCAAGGCACCCCGACTCCTCTGATTCCTAAAATCCAAAAATGGACTAACGGTCCCTACCTCCTCCCTTAAGTCCTTTCGATGTGACCCTTGATTGCGACCTGGGGCCCAACCTTCGAGCACCTCAGGACTTCGCATGTTGGGGATTTGTGATGTAGATTTTCTCCCTTTTCCTAATATCTGAAATGCCAAAATGTCCTCGCAATAGATCAACAATCCTGATTCCTCCCACAATCTGATGGTCTAGATCGTGTTGAGACTTCACATATCGAGGATTCCCAAAAACATATTTCTCCACACTCCTGACTCCCGAAATGTCGATATTTCAGAGCACCCAATTGATGGCTCACACTCCTCGAGATCTAATGACTATTATCTCTCTTGAGATTTTGAGTGTTGAATGACACTCGGTCTTATCCTCTTCGCTGATCTAGTAGATCCAACAATCCACGGAAAATCAATGTTTCTCCCTTCGAGAATTCCAACCGTCCGTTCAGGTTCTCAAAGACTCCTGGCCAAACAATTGGCATCAACTCTCCTGATCTTGGTTTCTACGAGGTGACTTCGAACCTCGTCCTTCCTTTGAACTTTCCAAGTCTCTATCCCTCCTGAACTTGATTCCTACTACAAACTCAAAAATTCTAAGGGATTCTTTCACACACTCCTTCCGGCCTTCACGATAATCTTCGATTATCCAAACACTCCAACTCTATGCACTCCTTGTGATAGAAGTTCTTCAACTACTTCCTTGGGTTGGAAAAGTCTAAGACTTCAACCTGGCCTGTGCACACCTTGCATGGATCTGTGCTATATTTTCACTTATGTTAGTATAAGAACAACTCTGTCTCTCCTGAGGTTTTCTGAGGTAAAACTTAGAGCTCTTGTCAACGCACTCCTTGCAGACCTTCACTTCACTCCTTGTAGGAATTCTGAGGACGTCGAGAAGAAATTGAAACTTATACTCTCCGTCTCACAGATTTCATATATTCAACATGAAATCATACACATAATGCATTGAAACAAATGCATAACAACGCATATAAGAAAACTGTAAACACACCATTCAATAGATGCAAATAGTAACCATAACAACACCATGAAATTGGATCAAAGCCTTCTTATATTAATTCAAGTGCTTATGTACATGGTTTCTATAGCAACAAATATCTACTCAAACAACTTCTACAATCTATCTTCTTCTCTACTCTCCTATGCTCTCTTTCTCTACAACTTTTGCTCTTACAATTGAGAATAATGATAATTCAATACATCTGAGGGAGCTTTCTTGAGTTTTCCCTCCTACAACTCTAAGATTTATTATCAAAATTAAATACTACAACTACTTTACATTTATTACACTAAATTCCTCCAACCAGAAGATGCGAGCAATGCTCAAGATATGCATTACAATCCCCAAAACATTTAAGAATAGTTACATCCTCCCAACTATTACATTAATGTTTCATCTTTAAATTTCAAAACATCTTCAAAATGTGTGTTAGTGCGTATCTAGCTGTCCTCCACTTGTGCCTGCTTGCGATGCTCCTCCATCACTTAATTTATCAAAAGACAACAATAAGGCATCCCTGATCTTGTACTTGTCCCCACTTATAACTGACATGTGGATGGGGAAAACGTTGAAAGTTTTTCAATTTGTGCTTGTATGGACTAAAATTTGACATGCTTAGACTAGACACATACAATGATGGTATGGGAGGATTTACAGACTCAAACAATACTCCCACAATAAATTCCACAATCAAACAACATGTCTATAGAAAAATTAATGTTAATAGGGCCAATGTTGACAATTTTCCAATTTGTTCTTGTATGGACTGAAATTTGACATGGTTAGACTAGATGCATGAATTGGCGGTATGGGAGGGTTGTTGGACTAAAACATTACTCACACAATAAATTCCAAAATAAAACAACAAGCCTATAGAATAATTAATGTGAATTGGGCCGCTCTTGAAATGTTTTGAATTTGTTCTTTTATGGAATGAAATTTGACATGTGTTGGCAAAGGGGCAGACCCGGGGTTCAACGCTTAACAGTGAACCAACAAAAACTCTACTACCAGCCCTTTTGAAAGCACCTACAAAGCAGGAGAGGTCTCACTCGAGGTAGAAGCAAGGGGGGCTACAGGATGCAGGTGTCTGTAACCAAGTTGGGACACATATCTATGATAACAATACTTCGCAGAGTATTCTATTAACACTTAGAAGGTGATATGCATTAGTTCATTAGCTTTATTTACATCGCATAACATACCCAAATAAACATATAGAGCAATAATCATAAATGATTATATATCCTAAGCACTTAGCACTGGGTAGATCTAACATTCATTTAACCTTAACACAAGTAGAAAACTTAAGCAATAACAGATCTGTCTATCCTACATAATAATCAAAGCACCGAGTAGATTCATAACGTAAACAACACAACATAGAGAAAACCAAAGAATCAAGATATACGTGGTTCACCCTCGTGTGGGGATACATCCACCAACTTCTTCACCTTCTTTATTATTATTCTGAATCTTACATTCATTCACTCCTATGCACTAAGCCACATAGTCAAGATTCTCACTAGATAGAATATCTACGCATTGAGCACCAGGTCCTCCTTCCAAAATTAGGTCAAGGAACAAAGCCAATTCTCTATCAAACATAAAGCCTTAATGCATATACATTCTATTGCACAAAGAGACTCAACTACTTACACTTAGCTCCAAAAACTTCTCTACTTCTACCATACATTCTTACTTATTTCTACTTTTACAATCCCTTACAATAAGGCCTAATCATGGGTAAACCCCATGGGATGACATCCCATAACCCATTACAAAAACCCTAAAGAACCCCTTACTAGGTCCACATAGCCCGCAAAATTGGTGATATCTGTGATCTCAGCTCCGCCTAGGCGCTCCTTCCTCGACCAATGTCTCGAAGTCCAAAACCTGGTCTAAATCTCACCAAGGTTTCCTCAAAACTATTTTTGAGGGCCAACAGGCCCCCAACACTCACTTGTGACTCATCCTAAGCCACTCAGGTGCAGACACTACTGCTTCGAAGGCCTCGATCTTAACTCAAGTTGCCTCGAGTTTCTACTTTTCATGAGCCTCCAACTCAATGAGCTCCTGGATCATCTGCTCTATAACAGGCCCTTCCAGGTGTGGTTCTACTTATGCAACCACTTGGTCCAATTGTGAGCTTTGTCCATCAATCTCTTCGAGCACCTTGTAGGCTTCATCCTGCACAGGTTGCATCTTTTGTGTGAATTCCATTACCCTACCATAGATGGAAGTGATATGTTGTTGTATTGTGCATTTCTCTTCGTATCTCTTCATTCTTTCTACCGTAGTGAGTAGATTCATCTATTCCTACATGGAAAATTCCTGTTGTTGCGCCTCTTGTAACTGTTCTTCCAGCTTCCTTAGCTTTGGATCCTCATCGAGGAATTCATATGTCTATGCACTTCTATCACTCATTTATTCTAAGGCAAGGGTTATTATACTTATGAGTGTGTTCTTAGCGGTCTCCTCCCTCTAGTCATGCACCTCTTGTGGGGTACTCGACATTGCTTGAGCTTCCAATTCTGCTATCATGGCTTGAAGTTGTTGGAGGGTATCAACGAGCTTCAATACTTGAGCCTTGATTGACTCTTTATCCTCCTATGCCAAGCTTGGAATAGAGAAACATGCTTTATTCACTGCTTCTTTGACCACTATCTTCTCTACGAGCAACTACTCTTTATCCTTCTGTAGTTGAGATTTTTCCTCCTGGAGCATCGCATGAAACTCTTCTCTCTCACTTTCATATGCAGATCTACTCATAATTGTTCTAAGGTGTTGTGTTTATCCTATTTCAAGGCTTCTGTAGCCTTCTCTTTCTCTTCCTAGACTCTCTGAAGTTTATATTTCGTTGCATTCGAAAGTCTTCTCAATTGGGTTGGTTCATCCCCTAATTCTGTAGTATGTGACGAGGAAGGTGCAATGGGTACTACGCGGACCAATAGAACAACTTGTTGTACTTACTTCAATTCCTTCTCAATTCTCCCATATAGCTCCTCCTGCTTCTCTCCATATATTTTTAAGATGTCCTCAGAAGCATCCTTCATATCTCCGCAGACCAGACTGATGTCGTCCTCCATGAGCGTGGCATCTAACTCAGGCTTATTTGCATTCATTTTCTTCCTTGCTGAGGGTTTGTTTGGAGAAACCTTCCTCTTCTATGGTGTTATTGTTCCAGTAGGGGGATCTGTAGGTGGTGTAGCTTTTCCTCCTCCTCGTTCTTATTCTGTTTCATCTCCTCCTCCCCATCCTTCTTCTTGGTATTCTCCTCCTCCTAGCGAGCCAGATCCATTTTCTTCAGAGGCGTTGTCCTCCTCATCAGTCTCTATATCCTGGACTTCCTCCTGATTTTTCTTCTTCTTCGTCCCACTAGACTATCTGACATGCTCAACCTAGATGACTATGGGTCTTCCTATGGTGTCAGTTTCAGAGAGTTCTTCATCAACGATAGGTACAAGAAATTCCTCTGGCTACTCCTTTGTAATTTTCTCCATGTCTTCATCTATTACCTTGTAGTACGACTGTAAATATTCCTTGTTCTCTTCTCTATGTGCAGGGATGTAGATGAAATGCAGATCTACGTGAAACTTTTCTATTGGTCTGTACTAGTGCAGGGTGCATGGTTTCATGCACGAAAATGACTTGATGGAAACCTTCAATTGCTGATAGTATGCATGAAACACAACATTGGACTGCCATTGCTTCATCATGTTGTTAGTGTACCACAAGGTAGAAAACTGAGCTTCCAACGGATCTGAGGGTTCGATCTCTAGTAGGTTGGATCCTTTAGGCATTTTCCAAGAAACAAATGTGATCAAAATGATCAGCTAGTTGTAGTGGAATTCATATCCCAAATCCTAGGCTTCACGACAATCCTTCTCCATCTCATTGACAAGGTAGTTCGTCGAGTTCAACTGCATGCCCTCCACACATTTTCCTGCGAGGTCCACCATGAACCTGGTGACCTATGTGGGGCGTTTCTTCCTTATGCACACTGCACCATCCTGTATAGAGGCTACCTTGTAACCTCAGTTTCCTTTTTCGACTTCTCCATAAGCTTCCTTTATGCATTGTTCCAAGGAACGATCTGAAGGCTTCCCTAGATAAAACTGATGAGGATTAGGTCCCTTCACACTTAAGCCTGTAATCTGGTGGATCAACGCCGGATCCATGGTAATCCTCCAGTCGAGACACAAGTAACCTCCATGATAGCATGACAAGAGGAATTTAGCGCAAGCATTAACCTCCTGTTGACGGCCAAAATGTGGGATCTTCATCACATTCATCACAATGGACTGCACAAGCCCCTTAATCCATGGATATGAGACAAGGTGAGGCTTCTTCCCAGTTGACTTCGTCAAGTAGCAGTGGGGTGTTAGCATAGCATAGTTCTTTTTTGTCTCCTAGATTTAAGTCTACGTTCTTCAACAACGGGATCTGTCCTAACTGAATCTCGACTACGCGTATTCCTTTCATAATATACATGATGAACAGGGTGTACTCATAATATCATGGGATGCTATTGCGGTTAACAGTGCCAGGCAAAGGTGGGATATAATCTGGTAGGATCGAAAAGATCTTCTTTGCATTAGCCATATCGCCACAGTGGTTACTTCGCTACTCAGTCATGGGGTTAACATGACCATAACGACGTCCAGTCGAAGGGGAAGCCTATAGTACCCTAGTCGACAATGCCTTGAAACCTTCAGATAATGGTCTGTCGGCCATTAGATTCTTGAGGACTTCCTCAAAAAACTTCTCTAATTCACTAGGTTCACCCGACATTCTCACTTTTAAACAGACAGGTCAAGGTAGACGAATGGAAAAGCAGGGTAGATGAACTAACAGTGAGGTCTAGTTTCAGAAAACACATATTGACACTTAGACAATTCTCTTTTTAGCTCAATCAATCACGGGTAGCAAAAAGTGGTCCCGATGCAGCGACCAATGAGTTAAATAAGCGGGGCATCATAACAAATTCTTCCAACGACCAGGAATGCTTCCATCAATGCAAATATGTTCGTTAAGGTGTGGTCTCAACATCCAAAAGTGGTCCATTGACCCATAAATGTGTTTTCTAACCATTTTGGAGCATCGTTCTAACGATCGGGGTGCCTCTAACGGTCATATAGCTTTGCTAGGGTGAAGTCTTGTTCTGCATGGTCTTGATGCTCCAGCGAGGTTCAAATCCTTTGAACCTACCTCCTGTGAGGTTCTAATCTACGAAGTATTCCATCTGATATATGTAGCTTCTTGTAGCTTTTCCAACTTATATTTCTTTTTATTGAGATTCCTTTCCATCTTCCTTGTGATTCGAGTCTCTCTAACTGTCTCTGGAATCCTCTCTCCATTCTTATTTGTATCTTCCCCTAGCATAGTGACTTCACACTACTTATGTTCCCTCACAGGGTCTGAATTTAATATCCCTTCTTTTAATACTTCCTGGGTGGGTATTCTTCTTTCTTTCATAGATAGGTCCTTCAAATATTTTTGCATTCTTTCAACCTTGATAGCTAATTCTTTTTCTTTTTGTTCCTCTTGTGTTGTTACTTTGTTATGTTGCTTCGACTTATCCTATCGTTATTCTATTAGTCGGTCTACTTTTCTAGCTATGAAATCCCTTAGTTCTTTCTTTTTCTTTTTGTTGGCTTCTTCCTCTTCTTTCCTTCTAATCTGATCCTTCTCAATCCAAGTCTTACCCATAAAAAGTGGGAAAGAGACATTTTCCCCAATAAAATTAATGACTTCAAATTCCTCATCAGTCTATGTTCCATGAAAAGTAATAGGTACATAAGTTACTCTTCCACAGAAAGTTATCATCTTACCCTTAAAAAAGCCTATCCTTCCCAGTGAAGGTACCATAGTAGAATTTCCTAAAATTTTCCAAGTTTCTTCTATCATAATATTCACTTGTGTTTCTTCATACAATATAGAGTCTATGTCTAAGCCTTATATTCTTTCAGTTATGTGTTTTTTTACTTTCAGGATCTCTGGTAAACTAACATCTTTGTGAACATCCATCATTTCTTTCAACTGTGATAACATAGTCTGAATTTTCTCTGGTTCTTTCTCTTTATGAATTTCTAATATTCCCTTAGTCTCTTGAGTTCAGTCATAGTTTTCTTGTCTTATGTTCATCCTCTCAACTTTAGAAATCATCTTTGGACAATCCTCAACCTCATGACCAACAATCTTACAACAAAGACAAATAGGATTTGTGCCAGGGAATTCCTTATCAAGATGTCCCGGTATTCTGCAATTATAACACAATGTCAATCCTCTTTTTCCTTTAAATGTTCCCCAACCTATTGTTTACTGCACACTAGGATCATAGTGCTAGACCTGCAATATGCAAAAAAACATTCTAGGTTTTTGCATCCACTTATTAGTCCAAAAACGCTTTCTATGCATAGGAATAACATATCTTTCTTCATTTCTATTAAATTTACTCAAATAAACTCTTTCTTCCAACTGAACCCAAGGATTCAGACTAGGACATAATCTATTAAACATACATAGGTTCATGCTTTCAAAATAAAAAATTGCGCTTATCTTTCTCTTGTCAAAGAATGAAACTTTACTTCTTTTAAGATCTTACCTCTTTACTTCAGATCAGATTTCTTTCTTAGCACAAATATTCGCAACTCAAGTAGATTAATGTGGACTTCAGCAACAGATCTACACACAGAGCTTCTCTTTTCTTTACTTAATTTCCCAGCAATCACAGTTTCAGGTCCCGACAATGGAACCATTTGTTGGCACAGGGGAAGAACCAGGGTTCAACGCTTACCAACGCACCAACAAAACCCTGACTACCGGCCCATTCGGCAACATCTGCAAAGCCGACGAGGTCTCACCTGAGTTATACGAAGGGGGGGTTATAGGACATAGGTGTCTGTAACCAAGATGGGATGCAGATCCGTGATGACAATACTTCGTAGAGTATTCTATTAACACTTAGAAGGTGATATGCATTAGTTCATTAGCTTTATTTACATCGCAAAACATACCCAAATATAGATCTAGTGCAGTAACAATAAATGATTATATATCCTGAGCACTTAGCACTGAGTATATCTAACATTCATTTAACCTTAACACAAGAAGAGAACTTAAGAAATAATAGATCTGTCTATCCTACATAATAATCAAAGCACTGAGCAGTTTCAAAACATAAACAACACATCACAAAGAAAACCAAAGACATAAGATATATGTGGTTCACCCCCATTTGGGGCTACATCCACCAACCGCTTCTCCTTATTTATTATTCATTTACTATTCATTTACATTCATTTACTCCTGTGCACTAAGCCACAATCAAGCTTCGCACTAGACATAATATCTACGCACTGAGCACCAGATCCTCCTTCCAAAATTAGGTCAAGGCATAGAGCCAATTCTCTATCAAGAACAAAGCCTTAATGCATATACATTATGTTGCACAAAGAGACTCAACTACTTTCACTTATCTCCAAAAACTTCTTTACTTCTACCATACATTCTTACTTATTTATACTTTTACAATCCCTTACAATAAAACCTAACCATGGGTAAACCTCATGGGCCGACATCCCATAACCCATTACAAAAACCCTAAATAACTCCTTACTAGGTCCACATAGCCTGCAAAATCAGTGATATGCATGATCTTAGCTCCGCCTAAGTTCTCCTTCCTCTACCAATGTGTGGAATTCCAAAAAGTGTTCCAACTCTGACCAAGATTTCCTCAAAACTTGGTCGAGGGACAACAACATGCTAGGACAACACACATGCATTAACGGTATGGGAGGGTTTCTAGATTCAAACATGAGTCAAAAAAAATAAATTAAATTCAAATATACTTTGGTTATTCTATCAAAATCCAACAATAAGGCACGCCTGCTCCTGTACTTGAACCCACTTATAACTGACATGTGGATGGGGCCAACGTTGACATTTTTGCAGTTTGTGCTTGTATGGAATGAAATTTGACATGGTTAGACTAGACACATACAATGACTATATGGGAGGATTTCCAGACTCAAACATTACTCACACAAACAATTTGACAATAAAATAACAAGCCTATAGAATAATTAATGTGAATGGGGCCAATGTTTAACTTTTTTCAATTTGTGCATTTATGGACTGAAATTTGACATGCTATGACAACACACATACATTGATTCTATGGGAGGGAAAATATTAATATTTACATTGGGCATGCGAGAATCCATTTGGTAAAGGATAAAGAATGAAAATATTTTCTAGATTATAGGTGGCCTACCATTGATGATGATGGATACCAAGGTAATGAGTAGAAACTTATTTGATGAAAACAAATGTGTTGAGATTGAACACTAGAAAAATCCTTGTATTCAAGAATTAAAAATAAAAATACATGCATACAAGGATTAATGTCAGTGATCAAAACATTATCCAAGGTACATGGGGCCTTTAGATAAAATTCCCACAACAAAATGAATTGACATCAATAGGAGTAGAACTATGGGAGAAAGGGTAATAATGATTCCTCATAAACTCACATGATTTTTGGAGAACATAAATAGATGTAAGGACTTGGATTAGACCCAATGTGATGAGTACAAGATGGGTGTTTGACATAGGATTTCCCTTGAATGGATCATAACATGAAGGTTGATTATGAAAATGACCATAACTTTTTTGACTATATAACTCAACTATATTTCCTTTGATGATGAAATGGTGAGGAATACTGAAATTATACTGGAAATAATAGAGGTGATTCCATATAAGAAGGATGAGTGTGACTTGATGACCTAGTGAAAAACTCAATAGATGAGACAAGTCAGAAGGTAGAGGCTAAGAAAACAAGGTCATATTAGATGGAAATGGACAAGACTCAATATTTAATGATGTCTATGTTGGATTACTGAGAGGGGAGGTGAATCATTAATAGAGAAATTTAATCCTTTTTAACCATAAAATGCAAGTGTTAAATCAATGTAGTATTATCATCCAATAGTTTTAGAGTAAATAAATAATGAACAAATGAGAAATAATACACATACACAGTACACCAGTGTTTTTACATGGAAACCCAAAGTGGGATAAAACCATGAAATGATTTTTCTTATATGTATTTAAGAATTACACTCATTGGAAGCACCAACTTCCTTTGATTTCCAGCTTCTACTAGAAGCAGGCTCCAACCCCCTAGTTTCTCAGGCTACAAATTGAGGGAATATCCAACTCCCCTATTCTCTAGCTGCAACCAAAAGGAGGATACAACCCTTTATGTTCTCCGGATACAACTGAAAGGTGGCTACAACCACCTGTCCTTGCCCTATCCAACCACCCTGACATATAAGTAGAATGATGGAACCAATGTCACACTATTACTATGAGATATATTGTTGTAAACCTGTGCCAATAAACCTACACCAAACAACATGTACGAATAACCTGAACCATGCATCAACCATTCATCAACCTGTACCTCAACCTCTAATCAACCTGTACCATAAAAAAGTGCATCAACCATGCACCAACATGTACCATAAAAAAGTGCATCAACCAGGCACTAACCTATACCTCAACCTATACCATGAACAAGTTCATCAACCATGCACCAAACCTGTACAAATAACCTCTCACAACAACATGTCCAAACAACCTATCACAACAACCTATCTCATCAATCTTATCAAGCAAATCAGATCTACTCACCAAGATAAATCACCAAGTAAAGTATGCTACATCATCCATAAACCATGTTCCAATAATACTACTAACAAGTGCCTCCAACTTGTTGATTAAGGTTGGTTGTCATTGATGTCAACCCTTGAATAAAGTTCGGTAGCGAATTCTGGTAGCACAAAGGTTTGCGTAATGGACCCAAGGTTGTTTCATGTATAATCGTATGAGTTTTAATATATTTGAAGGTAATACTATTATATATGTATAGTACATTTCATTCCATTTCCTGTGGTATGTGGAACGTCACATAACTCCTCACGGTTAGAGAGTTATGGCCATGAGAAGTTGGAGAACCCAGGTTTGGGTAATGGAACCAAGTTTGTTTGATGGATGATTGTATGATTTTTTATATATTTTCAAGTAATAATATTCTATATGGATATTACATCTCATTCCATTTCTGGTGGTATGTGGAACATCAAATAACTCCTCATAGTTTGAGAGTTATGGCCTTACGAAGTTGGAGGACCCTCATATGTCATCTAGGCCCCAAAATGTCAAAGTAGTCAAAGTGGTTTAAGATATTTTAATAGGTAAATAATAAAGTGAAGTTATGTGTGTACTATAATTCAAAGTGAATACAAAATAAATTATTTAAATAATAAGTTTTATGGGGAAATTAGAAGTGAGTTAACACTAAAATAAGGAAAGTGGGAAAAGTGACCTAGAAGATGCTTCTAAGGAAGCTACTTGGAGAGTATAAATAAGAGGCAGGACTCTCTAATTTTACATAACACTTGAGAATATTGAATATCTATAGGTTATTGAGGTAACAAAAGGATATATAAGCCGAATTTTAGAGGGAAGGTGAAGAAAAGAAGGCTGGAATTCAAGGGAGGATAAATTATTTTAATGATGCTTTCTAAGGTATGTTATTTAGAGGTCATCACACCATTTTCACAATAAATTTGTTTATAGAATGATTAAGGCCATGAAATTGATAGGACATTAAAGAAACATATCCAAGTATCTGTGATGAAAATTTCATCTTGTGGGTCTTTGTATTTTTGAAGTTACACTCCGTGGAAAATAAGGTTTGTGTCTAGTCCTGAAACTAGTCTAAAACATGTGTTTTAGGTAAAAACGTCATAAATTCTTCATAACAGATCCAAATTCAGTAAGCCCAAATGTGTTGGTTAGAGTAAATATTTTAGTATTCTTTGTAAGATTTTCATATCGATGCAACAAATATTTCATGCAGGGCACGCTCTACAAGGTCTCTCTCTAGAATAAACCACAATTCAGCAAGGTATGCCATTTTTTATATATATCCTTTTCTGAGAGGTTCCAAGTAGTGACACCTAGAGGAATTGCATAAAACAAATTGAAGAACATTGTGTACTATTTTCATATCTTTATTCATTACAGGTACATAGTTATGATTATTTCAAGTTAGGGTTGTTGACTAATCCCAAACTAGTCATGTGAGACTAAAGAAACGTTTGATGAAAATGCAAGTCTCTTGTTGTGAAATTTAAGGAAGGTTTGTAGGTATGTGATCATATACACCAGGTCTATTACAAAGTTAGAAATCGTATTTGGATGATGAAATTGAGGAGGGATTTTGGTTAAGGTACATGTTGGGTACATGGTTGAGACAAGTAGTTGATGAGTTGGCATATACATGAGGTGTATAGTCGATGATGTTGGTACATATTGATGAGTCATAGTTGATGAGTATTTGACACATGATTGGTACATAGTTGGTACATGGTTGGATGCACTTGTTTATGGTATAGGTTGATGAGTATTTGACACATGATTGGTACATAGTTGGTACATGGTTGGATGCACTTGTTTATGGTATAGGTTGATTACAAGTTGTTTTGTATATGTTGGTGCATGGTTGATGCACATGTTTATGGTACAAGTTGATTACAAGTTGAGGTATAGTTTGTTGCATGGTTGATGCACGGTTCAGGTTTAATGGTATAGATTTACAATGGTATATATCATAGTGATAGTGTGACAGTGGTTCCATCATTTTACTTCTACTTCAGGGTGCTTGGACGGGGCAAGGACAGGTGGTTGTATCCACATTCTGGTTGTAGCCATGGATCATAGGGGGTTGTAACCTCCTTCTAGTTGTAGCCAGAGAATTGGGGATTTGGAGCTTCCCTCAGGTTGTAGCCTGAGAAACTAGGGGGTTGGAGCCTCCTTCTAGTAGCAGCTGGAAAAAAAAGGAAGTTGGTGCTTCCAATGAATGTTATTTTTCAAGACATATAAGAAAAAGCATTTTGTGGTTTACTCCCACTTTGGGTTTCCACATAAAACACTATTGTATTGTGTATGTGTATGATTGTTGTTGTTGGGTATTTTACCCTACGGACTAATAAGCTAGGGTTCTAAGCCTATATGCAGATCATGACCCTTCAGATTTAACCTTTTACCTTCTACCCAAAATCTCAACCCCTTTTCTCAGACAAGCACCGGAAGAATGAACTAACCTTGTTTTCCGAAGGTTGAAGTAGATCCTCCGTTGAGTTGTTGTCTCCTTGCTACTGCTGCTCCATCCACAAAGCTTTCCTGCAAACAAGACAAGAACATATATGCATGCTATTGATCTACTAGGGGGTTAGAAATAAAACATAAATCAGATAATGAAGATGAGACTCATGTGTTTCGGGACGGGAAAAGTATCTTTTTTATTACCATCAATATAAATCAACTTACAATGTTTTCTGAGGCCGGTCACCGTTCCACGATCCTGATCCTGGGCTCTTCCTCTTCTTTCTGTCCTCCAACTGCTGCTGCAA
>ML777810.1:542300-571686 GCA_009831015.1 Picea engelmannii
CAATTTGGCAGAGTTTCTTTGCTATGATTTTTCCTCTTTTGATTAGTACCCCTACCCCTCCTTTTATAGGCTAGGAAGAGCTAGGGTTTTAGTCGAACTCTCGGCCATGCATGGCGGAGAGTTTTAGTTAACTGACAAAACGCATCGTGTCCCGGCGGAAACTTCCGTTTTTTTGTGTTTTTTTTAGGTATCCGCGGGCTGTAGTGGGCCTGCTAGCGGGTACCCGCGGGCTGTAGTGGGCCTGCTAGAGGGTACCCGCGGGCTGTAGTGGGCCTGCCAGCGGATGCTTTTTTAAAATGGAGTTTTTAGAAGAG
This sequence comes from Picea engelmannii, assembly GCA_009831015.1. Classification (NCBI taxonomy): domain Eukaryota; kingdom Viridiplantae; phylum Streptophyta; class Pinopsida; order Pinales; family Pinaceae; genus Picea; species Picea engelmannii. Next base: position 542,615 of record ML777810.1, read on the forward strand.
TTGTTCAGCATGGCTTTGGCAATGAAGGGAAATGAGTTGGCCTGATGCCAGGTAAGCATGTGTGGTGCAATTTAGGGTTATAACAATTGTTCATTTGTTCATTGGTTATTTACAATGAAGTTATTGGATGATAATGCTACATTGATATAACACTTGGATTATATGGTTAAAAAGGATTAAATTTCTCTATTACTGATTCACCCCCCCTCTTAGTAATCCAACAATTGGAATCAGAGCAGGTTCCTTCAAAAATCAATTTAACCACTGAAAGGTAGATCATGGAGAGAAACAACTTGTATAAAAATGGAATACCACAGTTCAATGGACATAAGTATGCATTTTGGAGCATAAGGATGAAAACATATATACAGACACAAGTATTTCAATTTTTTCAATCAAATGTAGATGGATACACAGCACCAGCAGTTCCACCAACAAATGACAAGATAGTGAAACTTGGTCATAATAACTCCAAATCCAAAAATGCACTTCTGAATGGTCTTAGTGAAACAGTATTCACCAAAGTTGCACATTGTAAATCCACTAAAGAGATTTGGGACAGTCTTCAAAATGTTTATGAAGGAGATTCAAAAGTCAAAGAAGCAAATCTTCAAACTTACAGAGGTCAGTTCTAACAACTTAAGATGAAGGAAGATGAGAATATTGAAGCTTACTTTTTACGAGTTGATGAAACAGTAAATTCAATCATAGGATTGGGAGATGAAATCAAAGAATCTGTAATTGTTCAAAAATTACTAAGATCTCTTCCTATGATATTTGACCATAAGATATCAACACTAGAAGAAAGACCAAATCTAAACTCAATAATCATGGACGAATTACAGGGAATATTCAGAGCATACGAAGTGAGAACTAAACAGGAAAATCTAGATATAAAAGAAGCACCCTTCAAAGCATCCAAAAAGTCAAAGAAAAAGGGAAGGAAAAAAGAAGAACATAGCAACAATAGTGGCGTCTTGGAAGATGATAAAGAAGTGGTCAACTTTGTCAAAAGACTTAACAAGGGAACCAATGGTAGGTATAGAGGTAAGCTTCCTTTAATTTGTTTTAATTGTGATGGTATTGGTCATTTTTCTAACAAATGTCCTTATAATAAAAAGAGAAATGATGAAGGTTACTCAAAAGGCAAACAAACATATAAAGGCAAAAGAACCACAAAGAAAGTTTTCAAGAAAAGCTTATGCACCTAAGAAGACATATCATCATCAGATGAAGATGAAGTCAGTGATAGTGAGACAGAAAGAGTTCTATTCATGGCAGTAGAAGACTCTGATAAACAAGACTCTGAAGAAGAATATGAAGAAGCCGAAGAAGAAATTGAAGAGGCAGAATTTGACTACCGAGAGGAATTAATGTGTGCCATACAAGTTATCCGAAGAGAAAAGAAGAAAAACAAGAAACTACAAGTAGAACTAGACAAGAAAGAAGACACTCAAGAACTAGAAAAAATTATCACAAATTTGAAGGTTCAAACAGAAGAAGATAAAATAATTGAAGAAGAACTCAAAGAACAACTAGAAGAAAAAGACAAGATCATTGGAAATTTGGAAGCACAGATTGTCACATTAAGAAAGGATCTTCAAAAGAAAAATATGCAGAACAACTTAAAAGTTTTGGATAATATTATCAACATTCAAAAATATCATCATGACAAGTCTAGACTTTCTTACAAGCTCCAAAAAAACATAGCAAGAAACATATCCAAAAAGATTTGCAGAAATAATCAAGGGGGATAAGAATATCTACAAGGAAGATTATGGGGACACTCGTCCACCGAGAAGATTCAGATTTCAGAATCAACAACTGACAGATAGGCCTCAAGAAGAAGAAGAATTCATAAGAGTACCTCCTTTCAGAAGATCTTCAACTCCCAGGTATCAAACTATATTTTTTGGTTTATGTTATGCATGTAATAATTTTGGACATAAAGCTATGAATTGCAAAGCTAACAACACGAACAAAAACAACTTTGAAAGTCATACACAGAGGGGCTATCTAAGAAGGCCTGGTGAAACATTGAGAAGAAGTTAAAACATGTTTGAATATTTGAGAACTAAAATGGAATGTTACAAATGTAACAATTTTGGACACATGGCCAAAGATTGCAGAACAATAGTCCCTCCTAGAGAACTGCAATAAAATAACAACAGTCATAGACATGAACCTCAGAAAAGGACATGGATAAGAAAGAAGGATCAATATAGAAATCAATAATACACACTTTCTCTACAAGCTAAGAAGAAGATACGTGGTTGGTATGTTGACAATGGGTGTTCAAAATACATGACAGGTGATAGAGATAGGTTTCCTACATTATGAAAGGAAAGATATGGATCAGTCTCCTTCAGAAATGATGATTAATCCAAAATCATTGGAAAATCCATAGTAAGAATTCGGAACAAGAATACATAGTCAAAAAATGTTCTACTAGTATAAGATATGAAACATAATCTTCTAAGTGTGAGTCAAATGTGTGACCTAGGTCATAAATTTACTTCTGATTCACAAAAGTGAGAGATAAGAAAATAAGGTTCAGGAAAATTGATTTCTACAATTGTGAGAACTTCAAGCAACATATATGTGTTAACTGAAATTGGAAATGAAAAGTGTTGTCTAGGAAAGGAAGATGAAAGTTGGCTATGGCACAGAAGAATGGGTCACATACATTTTGGTAACCTTGTCAAATTCAAAAAAAGAGAAGCAGTCAAAGAAATTCCCCAGATCATGAAACCGACCAACACTTTATGCAAGCATTGTCAACAAGGAAAGCAAACAAAGACCAGGTTCAAATCAAAGGAATATTCAACAACAAGACCCCTAGAAATTGTGCATATTGATCTAGTTGGAACAACTACAACAATGGTCTTAAAATGTGAGAAATACTTTATGTTATTAGTTGATGATTATACAAGAATGACCGCAGTTTTCTTTCTCAAGAATAAGTCAGGAGCTTTTGAAAACTTCAAGATCTACAAGGAAATGGTTGAAAATAAAATGGATTCAAAAATCAAATTCTTGAGATATGATAATGGAGGAGAGTTCACTTCAAAGGAATTTATGGACTACTACAGCAGTCATTCAATAAAAAGAGAATTCTCTGTTGTTAGGACACCTCAACAGGATTGAGTTGTTGAAAGAAAGAACATGAAAGTACAGGAAATGGATCAAACAATGCTAATGGATTCCAAATTGACAGATATTTTCGGACACATGCAGTGCATACAACAGTTCACATTCAAAACAAAGGAATGTTAAGAAACAACACTGACAAAACTCCTTATGAGCTATGGAAAGGAAGACCAACAAATGTAAAGCACTTCAGAGTTTTTGGAAGCGAATGCTACAATAATTAAAGGAAGAATAAAATGAATCAATGGAACATCTTTACGAAGAAGAAAAGAAATATGAAAAAGAAGGGGAAGACAAAGAGGATATGAAAGAAATAGAAGAGAAATTTCATCAAGTAACTCCAAAAACACCTAGCAGACGAGTACAAAAGAATCATCCTTCAAATCATATTATGGGAAACAAAGACACAAGAGTTGAGACTAGAAGAAGAATCCGTTCACGAGAACAAACACACCTAGCACTCACATCTACGATTGAACCAACCTATTTTGAAGAGGGAAGGAAGGATGAATTTTGGAACAAGGCTATGAAGAATTAGATCAAATAGAGAAAAATGACACTTGGGAATTGGTTCCAAAACCAAATGATAAGAATGTGATCGACACAAAGTGGGTATACAAGAATAAATTGAATAAAGATGGACATGTTACAAAGAACAAAGCTAGATTGGTATGTAAAGAATATGCACAGGTTGAAGGAGTCAACTTTGAAGAGACATTTGCCACAGTTGCCTGAATGGAAGAAATATGATTGCTTTTAGCTTATGCATGCTCCAAAAATATTAAAGTGCATTAGATGGACATAAAATCAGATTTTATGAATGGGGAACTTGAAGAAGAAGTCTACATTGAACAACCAAAAGGATTTTAGTTTTCAGAGAACACAGATTATGTGTGTAAATTAAAGAAGGCCTTGAATGTTCTAAAACAGTGTCCTAGAGCATGGTACTCTAGACTGGATAAATATCTACAACGGGTAGGGTTCAGAAAAGGAAGTGCAGACAAAAACCTCTACATCAAGGTAAGTCAAGATAGTATTTTATTAATTGAAGTTTATGTTGATGATATTATTTTTGGTAGTGATGATGACAGGTTAAGACAAACATTTGCAAAGGATATGTAGAATGAATTTGAAATGTCATTACTTAGAGAACTATCCTTATTTATGGGAATTCAAATACATCAAAGAAACCAAGGAATGTTTATTTATCAAACCAAGTGTATCAAAGAAATGTTAAAGAGGTTTGGAATGGAAGACTGCAAACCAGTTATCACTCCCATGAAAACCAGTTGCAAGTTAAGAAAATATGATGATTCAAAGTATACAGATAAGAGGCAATACATGTCAATGATTGGTAGCCTACTATATGTGACAACATCTAGACCAAATGTAATGCAGGCAGTTGGACAGGTGGCAAGATTTCAAGCAACACCAAAGGAATAACATGTATTAGCAGTGAAGAGGATTTTCAGATATCTCAAAGGAACAAAAGAGTTTGGATTATGGTATCCAAAGGAAAGGATCTATCACTTATTTCCTACACAAATGTAGATTGGGAAGGTTGTATTGATGAACAATGAAGCACCAGTGGAGAAGCGTTCCACTTGGGTGAGTGTTTAGTATCATGGCTAAGAAAGAAACAATCATCAGTATCTTTATCTACAACCGAGGTAGAGTATATTGCAGAAACAACATGTTGTACACAGTTTCTATGGATGAAACAAACTTTGACAGATATATAGGTTGAGTATGATAAGCCCATTCTAATCTATTGTGATAATACAAATGCCATCAATATCTCAAAGAACCCGGTGATGCACTCCAAGACGAAGCACATTCCAATCAAGTATCACTTTCTAAGGGAACAGGTTGCAGAAAAGAACATCAAAGTTGAGTATGTGGGCACAAAAGAAGAAGTGGAAGACATCTTTACAAAATCTCTTCCTTGAGAATCCTTTGAGTATCTTCGCTGGATACTCGGAGTTATTTCTTCTCCAAAATGAATTATTTTGAATGCTTATCTTATATGTCGTAGATGTACATGAGAAAGCACCATAAATAGGACAGTTTAGGTTGGGAGATCAGACAATTCAGTTAGGGGGAGCATCCATGAATGGAAATATAACTTTTCCATTGATGAAAAAGGGGGAGAGATTTATTAGATGCAGAGGACAGAGGCATTATTTTAGGGGGAGTAATGGTTAGAGAGATGAAGAAGACAAAGGCATGGTTCCAGGGGGAGCATGAGTGATATGACTTCAATATTGCATAACATGATTTCAATATTGCATCAGTGTGTTTCCATCAATTCCAAAATGGGATATTTTTTATTAAGGTTTGTTATCATTGATGTCAACCCTTGAAGAAAGTATGGTAGCGAATTTCGATAGAACAAAGGTTTGGGTAATGGACCCAAGGCTGTTTCATGAATAATGGTATGATTTTTAATATATTTGAAGGTAATGCTATTCTATATGGATATTACATGTCATTCCATTTCCGGTGGTATGTGGAACGTCACATAACTCCTCACGGTTAGAGAGTTATGGCCATGAGAAGTTGGAGAACCCAGGTTTGGGTAATGGACCCAAGTTTGTTTGATGTATAATTGTATGAGTTTTGATATATTTTTAGGTAATACTATTATATATGTATAGTACATGTCATTCCATTTCTGGTGTTATGTGGAACATCACATAATGCCTCACGATTTGAGAGTTATGGCCTTACGAAGTTGGGGGACCCTCATATGTCATCTAGAAACCCCAAAAGGTCAAAGTAGTCAAACTGGTTTAAGATATTTTAGAAGGTAAATAATAAATTGAAGTGATGAGTGTACTATAATTCAAAGTGAATACAAAAGAAATTATTTAAATAATAAATTTAATGGAGAAATTAGAAGTGGGTTAACCCTAAAATAAGGAAAGTGGACAAAGTGACCTAGAAGATGCTTCTAAGGAAGCTACTTGGAGAGTATAAATAAGCGGCAAGGCTCTCTCATTTTACCTCACATGAGAATATTGAATATCTATAGGTGACTGAGGTAACCAAAGAATATCCAAGCCGAATTTCAGAGGGAAGGTGAAGAAAAAAAGGTCAAAATTCAAGGGAGGATAAATTATTTTGATGATGTTTTCTAAGGTATGTTATTTATAGGTCATCTCACCATTTTCGCAATAACAAAATTTATAGAATGATTCATAAATTTAAATTGATATTCCATTGAAGAAACATATCCAAGTATCTGTGGTAAAAATTTCATCTTGTGGGTCATTGTATTTTTGGAGTTGCACTCCGTGGAAAATAGGGTTTGTGGCTAGTCTTGAAACTAGTCTAAAACAGGTGTTTCGGGTAAAAATGTCATAATATCTTAATAACAGATCCAAATTTAGTAAGACAACATGTGTTGGTTATATTGAAGTCTGTGTTATTCTTTGTAACATTTTCATATCGATTCAACAAATATTTTGTGTGGGGCACGCTCTACAAGGTCACTCTCTAGAATAAGCCAGAATTTAGCAAGGTATGCCATTTTTGTTATAACTCCTTTTCTGAGAGGTTCCAAGTAGTGACACCTGGAGGAATTGTATAAAACAAACTGAAGAATGTTTTTCACTATTTTTAGATATTTATTCATTACATGTACATAGTTATGATTATTTCAAGTTAGGGTTGTTGACTAATCCCAAACTAGTCATGTGAGACTAAAGAAAAGTTTGATAAAAATGCAAGTCTCTTGTTGTGAAAGTTAAGGAAGGTTTGCAGGTCTATTAAAAAGTTACAAATCATATTTGGATAATGAAATTGATGAGGGATTTTGGTTAAGGTACATGTTGGATACATGGTTGAGACAAGTAGTTGATGAGTTCTCACATACATGAGGTGTATAGTTGATGATATTGGTACATATTGATGAGTCATAGTTGATGAGTAGTTGAAAAATAATTGGTACATAGTTGGTACATGGTTTTCTGCACTTGTTTATGGTACAGGTTTATTATGGTATATCTCACAGTGATAGTGTGATAGTGGTTCCATCATTCTACTTCTACTTTAGGATAGTTGGACATGTAAAGGACATGTGGTTGTAGCCACCTTCTGGTTGTAGCTGGAGATCATAGGGGGTTGTAGCCTCCTTTTGGTTGTATCCATAGAATTGGGGAGTTGGAGCTTCCCTTAGGTTGTATCCTGAGAAACTAGGGGGTTGGAGCGTCCTTCCATTTGCAGCTGGAAAAAAAAGGAAGTCGGTGCTTCCAATGAATGTAATTCTTCCATACATATAAGAAAAAACATTGTGTGGTTTTCTCCCACTTTAGCTTTCCACATAAAACACATGTACTGTGTATGTGTATGATTGTTCATTTGTTCATTGATTATTTACTCTGAAGTTATTGGATGATAATGCTACATTGATATAGAACTTGGATTATATGGTTAAAAATGATTAAATTGCTCTATTACTGATTCACCCCCCCTCTCATTAATCCAACACAACCATGTACTAAGTATGTACCAATCACGTATCAACTACTCATCAACTATGACTCATCAATATGTACCAACATCATCAACTATACACCTCATGTGTGTGCCAACTCATTAACTACTTGTCTCAACCATGTACCCAACATGTACCTCAACCAAAATCCCTCATCAATTTCATCATCCAAATCTGATTTGTAACTCTGTAAAAGACCTAGTGTATATGATCACATACCTGCAAACCTTTCTTAACTTTAACAACAAGAGACTAGCATTTTCATCAAACTTTACTTTAGTCTCACATGAATAGTTTTGGATTAGTCAACAACCCTAACTTCCAATAATCATAACTATGTACGTATAATGAATAAAGATATGAAAATAGTAAAAAATGTTCTTCAATGTATTTTATGCAATTCCTCCAGGTTGCACTACTTGGAACCTCTTAGAAAACGAGTTATAGAAAAAATGGCATACCTTGTTGAATTCTGGCTTATTCTAGAGAGAGAACTTGTATGGATATGAACATGGTACACATAATACTAGAGACTGTATTATAACCAATACATTTTCTCTTACTGAATTTGGATTTTTTATGAAGAAGTTATGACGTTTTTACCCAAAACACCCGATTTAGACTAGCTTCGAGACTAGCTACAAACCTGATTTTCCATGGAGTTTAACTCCAAAAATACAAATACCCACAAGATGAAATGTTTATCACAGCTACATGGATATGTTTCCTCAACATCCTCCTAATTTCATGGTCTAAATAATTTTATAAAAAAATGTATTGTGAAAGTGGTGAGATGACCTGTAAATAACATACCTTAGAAAGCATCATGAAAATAATTTATCATCCCTTGAATTTCGGCCTTCTTTACTTCACCTTCCCTATGAAATTAGGCTTATCTATCCTTTGGTTAACTCATTCACTTGTAGATATTAAATATTCTCAAGTGTTATTAAAATGAGATAGCCTTACCTCTTATTTATACTTCCATGTAGCTTCCTCAAGGGGTTACCTTTTAATCATCTTAACCCACTTTCTTTATTTTAGGGCTAACCCACTTCTAACCACTTGTCAAATTAGTAATTTATCCATTAAATGTATTAGATAAATAATTTATTTTATATCCACATTGACTTATATTACACTCATCACTTAACTTTATTATTTAAATTACCTTTTAACCATCTTAACCCACTTTCCTTATTTTAGGGCTAACCCACTTCTAACCACTTGTCCACTTAGTAATTTCTCCATTAAATTTATTATTTCAATAATTTCTTTTGTATCCACTTTGAATTATAGTACACTCATCACTTCACTTTATTATTTAAATAATTTCTTCTTTGCAACCACTTTGACTACTTTGACCTTTGGGGATTCTAGATGACTCATGAGGGTTCTCCAACTTCACATGGCCATAACTGTCTAACCGTGAGGAATTATGTAACGTTCCACATACCACTGGAAATGGAATGACATGTACTATCCATATACAATATTATTTCCAACAAATATATCAAAAATCATACCATTATCCATCAAACAAACTTGGGTCCATTACCCAAACCTTTGTGCTACTAGACTTTCTTCAAGGGTTGACATGAATGACAACAAACCCAATTAATAAACAATCATCCCCTTTGGAATTGATGTAAACACTATGATGCAATATTGAAGTCATATCACTCATTCTCCCCCTGTGACCATCGCTCCCCCTGGAACCATGCCTCTGTGCTCTTTTTCTAAGCATTTACCTTTGCATCTGATAAATATCTCCTTCTTTTTCATCAATGGAAAACATATATTTCCATATAGGGATTCTCCCCCTGACTGAACTCTTCCTGAAACTGATCTCCCAACCTGAACTATCCTCTTTATGGTGCTTCCTCATGTAAATTTAAGACATATAAGATAAGCATTCAATAACATTGATTTTGGAGTAGAAATTACTCTGAGTCTCTGACGAAGATACTCAAAGGCTTCCCTTGGAAGCAGTTTTGTAAATATGTCTGCCACTTCTTCTTTTGTTCCCACATATTCAACTCTTGTGTTATTCTCTGCAACCTATTCCCATAAAAAGTGATACTTTATTGGAATGTTCTTTGTATTGGAGTGCATCACTGGGTTCTTTGAGATACTGATGGATTTTATATTATCACAATAGATTTGAATGGGATCATCATACTCAACCTATATATCTGTCAAATTTTGTTTCATCCATAGAATCTGAGTACAAAATCATGTTGTTTCAATATAGTCTACTTCGGTTGTTGATAAAGATATTGATGATTGTTTCTTCCTTATCCAAGATACTAAACACTCACCCAATTAGAACGTTTCTCCACTAGTGCTTCATCAATCATCAATGCAACCTGCCCAATTTGCATCTGTGTAGGCAATAAGTGATAGATCCTTTCCTTTTTGATACATAATCCAAAATCTTATGTTCCTTTGAGATATCTAAAAATCCTCTTCACTGTTAGTACATCTGATTCCTTTGGCGTTGCTTGAAATTGTGCCACCTATCCAACTCCCTGCATTACATCTAGTCTAGATGTTGTCACATATAGTAAGCTACCAATCATTGACCTGGATTGCCTCTGGTCTATAGAATTTGACTCATCATATTTTCTCAACTTGCAACTGGTTTTCATAGGAGTGGTAATTGGTTTGCAATATTCCATTCCGAACCTCTTTAGAATTTATCTGATATACTTAGTTTGGAAAATAAAAATTCATTAGTTTCTTTGACGTATCTAAAGACCCAGAAAGAATGATAGTTCTCCAAGTAATGACATTTAAAATTCATTATTGATGTAGAGGTTGTTTTCTGCACTTATTTTTCTGAACCCTACCTACTGTAAATATTTATCCAGTCTAGAGTACCATGCTCTAGGAACCAGTTTTTCAATGTAGACTTCTTCTTCAAGTTCACCATTCATAAAATCTGATTTCACGTCCATATCTATCCATACCGTTCAAGACTCTACTACACAAATATCCATAATTTTGACTCATATGTCATTGTACTATCATGAAGTACTACTACAACTAATTAATCTATCATATTATACTTCTGCTAATTGAATGCACTGAATCTGTCTACTCAAATTCTACAAGATACTCGAAGGATGGTTCTCTGGTCTGTTTGAGATACTGCATAGACTCCCACTGTCTATTATTCATATTATCTGGGAGTCTCTAAGACGAATGGATCATAACAATTCTCGATCTGAAGTGTATTCATCATCATCTTCATTAGTAGATTCATCATCTCTCTGAGCTATGACTTCTTTATTTCTATATATGGATTCATCTTTCACTACAATGCTTGAAAGTACAATCTCTTGAACATGTTCCTTATTTGCATGTCCTTCTTTTCTTTCATTTATTTTCCAAACCTTTTTGTATCTGACGTCTTTCTATGTAGAATTTTCTTCATCTCGTTTTATTTCCAATCTTGCGATCTCTGGGACCTGGTATTTTTTCACCTGTTCTTCGTGTTTTCTTATTCATACTTTATTATATCTTATATCACCGTTATATTTCATGGAAGTATCGATCATGCTTCTATAATCACTAGCTATGTGTCCATAGTTATGACATTTGTAACATTCAATGTTACGTGGGGCCACATATGCACTTCTTCCTTGAACATTTCTTTTGTAATCCCTACAATCTGCAACCTTATGTCCAAAATTAGTACAATAAAAACATTGACCATAAAAGAAATTCACATACCTTGGAGTGAATGATATTCTTTGTGGTGTAATCCCTCTAAATTTCTTCCTTGACTAATCATGATCATGATTAAAGCTTCTTTGTCACTTGAGCATGGATCATCTTCTTGAAGATGTATCTTCAATAGTTTTCTTAGATTTTGGTTGACCATGATTCCTTCCTTTGAGTACTTCTGCATAACTCTTTCTATTTTCTTCATTCTTCTTTTCTAGAAACCTAGAGTGTTTCTCTTCATTCTCTATAATTGATGTGGATGTTTTTTTCTCTTCAACGTTCTTTTTTAGCCTGGCGATTTTACTTCTCAATGTGACAACTTCTTCTTCAAGCTTGTAAACCTCTTCTTCTTTCTTCATTATCTGATACTTGATGACTTCTTTTGTTCTTTTCTCTTCTTCAAGATGAATTTTTAATGTGATTATTTCTTCTTCAAGTCCTTTCTCTTCTTGACCAAACTCTGCCTCAAGATGGTTTAGATCATTAGTTCTTTCCTTAATATGATCTAGCAATATATTCGCTCTCATTTATGCTTCTTCCTTCTGTGTTGTTATGTTGGCTTCCAAATATTGCTTTTGATATTCAATATTTTCTTCGATTTTTTTGGATTATTGTAGTTGAGTTCTTAAGTTCTCAATGCCCTGTTGGGATTCTTAAAAAATGTGAACACTTTCCTTTTGTTTCATCAATTATTTCTTGAGTCACTTGTTTTCTTCTCTTAGTTAATCTAAATAAATAATCAATTCTAGTTTGTAATTGTCTTCCTTTTCAATTAGTTTTTCTGTCTCATTTCCTTCATGGAATTATATTTCAAGATGTTCGCATTTTTCACAATTAAAACGAAAAAACATACCTCTAGTGATTATGTACACTTCATCTTTTGAATCTGTTTGACATGGTGACCATGATTCTTCTTGATTTGTATCTGCATCTTCTTTGGCACTTTCTGAATCTGTGATGGGTGAAGAATATATGTCATGTAACTTATCCAAAATTTCTTTGGCTGATGAAAATTTACAAACCTTTTCTCTTACCGTATTAGGTAATCCTTCCTAGATAAAATCCATTGATATTTTGTTATTCTTCTTCAATTCATTCTTGGATGCAGTCTTTTCCCTTTTTGAACTATCATATCGTGTAATTCCTTATAGCCAAATATAATACCCCTGTTCCTATAAAAATAATTTCGTCCTTCCACTCCATAACTCATACTTTAAACCATTCTAACCATTAAACATTGGTACTCCATTCTCAAAATAATCCATAATCTCCTTCCAGTGGTTCAATTGTTTCCTGAAGGAACCTTCTTTGATACCAATTGTTGGATTACTAAGAGGGGGGTTGAATCAGTAATAGAGAAATTTAATCCTTTTTAACCATAAAATGCAAGTGTTAAATCAATGTAGCATTATCATCCAATAGTTGCAGAGTAAATAAAAAATGAACAAATGAGCAATCATACACATACATAGTACACCAATGTTTTTACGTGGAAACCCAAAGTGGGAGAAAACCAAGGAATGTTTTTTCTTATATGTATTTAAGAATTACATTCATTGGAAGGACCAACTTCCTTTGTTTTCTAGCTGCAACTGGAAAAAGGCTCCAACCCCCTATCTTCTCATCCTACAACTTGATGGAAGCTCCAACTCCCCTATCCTATGTCTAAAACCAAAAATAGGATACAACCCTCTAGGTTCTTTGGATACAACCAGAAGGTGGCTAGAACCACTTGTCCTTGGCCCATCCAACCACCCTAACGTATAGGTAGAATGATGGAACCACTGTCACACTATCACTATTAGATATACTACTATAAACCTATACCAATCAACCTACACCAAACAACCTGTACCTAAACTTTTAATCAACTTGTACTATAAAAAAGTGCATCAACCATGGACCAACCTGTACCAAACAACCTGTAATCAACTTGTACCATAAATAAGTGCATCAACCATGTACCAACCTGTACCTCAACCTATACCATGAACAAGTGCATCAACCATGCACCAACCTGTACCATGAACAAGTGCATCAACCATGCACCAAACCTGTACAAATAACATGTCACAAGAACTTGTCCAAACAACCTATCACAACAACCTGTCTCATCAATCTTATCAACCAAATCCGATCTACTCACCAAGATCAATCACTAAGACAAGTATGTTACATCATCCATAAACCATGTTTCAAAAATACTACTAACAATTTCCTCCAATCATGTACCAAGTATGTACCAATAATGTATGCACTACGCATCAACTATGACTCATCAAAATGTACCAACATCATCAACTATACACCTCATGTATGTGCCAACTCATCAACTACTTGTCTCAACCATGTACCTCAACCAAAATCCCTCATCAATTTCATCATCCAAATATGATTTGTAACTCTGTAATAGACCTAGTGAATATGATCACATGTCTGCAAACCTTCCTTAACTTTACCAACAAGAGACTAACATTTTCATCAAACTTTACTTTAGTCTCACATGACTAGTTTTGGAATAGTCAACAACCCTAACTTGCAATAATAATAAATATGTACTTGTAATGAATAAATATCTAAAAATAGTACACAATTTTATTCAATGTCATTTATGCAATTCCTTCAGGTTTCACTACTTGGAACCTCTCAGAAAAGGAGTTATAGAAAAAATGGCATACCCTGTTTAATTTTGGCTTATTCTAGCAAGCAAACTTGTAGAGATTTCCCCGCACAGAATATTTGTTATATGGATCTAAAAATGGTACAAAGAATACTACAGACTATATTATAACCAAAAAAATTGGTCTTACTCAATTTGGATATTTTATGAATAATTTATGACATTTTTACCCGAAACACCTGGTTTAGACTAGTTTCAGGACTAGCCACAAACCCTATTTTCCACGGAAAGTAACTCAAAAAATACAACGTTCCACAAGATGAATTTTTTATCAAATATACTTGGATATGTCTCCTCAAAGGCCTCCCAACTTCACAGTCTGAATCATTTTATAAAAAATGTTATTGCGACAATGGTGAGATGACCTGTAAATAACATACCTTAGAAAGCATCATCAAAAGAATTTATCCTCCCTTGAACTTCGGCCTTCTTTACTTCCCCTTCCCTCTGAAATTCAGATTATATATCCTTTGGTTACCTCAGTCACTTGTAAATATTTAATATGCTAAATTTTGATTAAAATTAGAGAGCATTTCCTCTTATTTATACTTTCATGTAGCTTCCTCAAGGGGTTACCTTTTAACCATCTTAACCCACTTTCCTTATTTTAGGGATAACCCACTTCTAACCACTTGTCCAATTAGTAATTTCTCCATTAAATTATTTATTATTGAAACCATTTCTTTTGTATCCACTTTGAATTATAGTACACCCATCACTTCACTTTATTATTTAAATTACCTTCTAACCATCTTAACCCACTTTCCTTAATTTAGGTCTAACCCACTTCTAACCACTTGTCCACTTAGTAATTTATCCATTAGCTTTATTGTTTAAATAATTTATTTTGTATTCACTTTGAATTATAGAACATTCATCACTTCACTTTATTATTTAAATAATTTCTTATTTGCAACCACTTTGACTACTTTGACCTTTTGGGGCTTCTAGATGACTCATGAGGGTTCTCCAACTTCACATTGCCATAAATTTCTAACCGTGAGGAGTTATGTGACGTTCCACATACCAATGGAAATGGCATGAAATGTACTATCCATATAGAATAGTATTTCCTAAAAATATATCAAAACTCATATGATTATCCATAAAACAAACTTGGGTCCATTACCCAAACCTTTGTGCTACCAAACTTTATTCAAGGGTTGACATCAATGAAAACCAACCCAATTAATAAATAGTATGCATAATGAAAGAAAATGTGGCATAGTACTAATCCTCTAAACAAGGGTGACTTTGATAGCTACTTGAATTGAAAGTGTTTCTAAATCAAATAATATTACAATGGTTTCTCTTTCGAGTTTTGGTTATTTTGAAATTTATGATGTTTTTGGAATGTTGTGTTTTATTTTCTTCTTTTTGGTTTTTTTTTTTTATAATGAATAAATAATGGTATTGTTCTTTATGCTATAGCGAGATGATAACCAAAATGTAACAAAGTTGTTTTGAATGGTGAATGAGGACCATGATACCAATCGGGTAGCAAGCAAGGATGAGCTTGGAGTGTGTCTCCTCAAAAGGAAGGAATGGATGAGACAAATGGTATCAGTATCTTTAAATGGGAACCGAACAAAATGGTGGTCCAATTGTAGTATGATAAATAAAACCAAATGTCATTTCCCATGAGTCTAGTGGGAAAAGGGTAGCAATTGAGAAGATAAATAAATGACTTTCACTTCCATGTCTACTTGTAGTATTCCAAAAGATAGATGTAGACAAAGACATTTCCTAGTAGATGAAAAGTTAATCAACATGAAAAAGGTTCCTTGAATCAATGATCACTATGTAATTACTAGATTAACAAATCCTTACAAAATTAGTTTATCATGTAATAGATACATAATATCCACTTCAAATAAATGATCACCATACTATAAATAAGAAAAATCATTCAAATAAATACATGAAATAAACATACCATTGGAAATGAAATTATATAACTAACATAAAGACAACTACTTCATTCTACATAAGTCTAGCTAGATTCATAACACAAATTATAAATATAGAAAATGGAAAAAAATGAGGGTTCGTATTTCCTTTCCTTGAGTGGGACCTACTCAATGAAACTCCTGGAACCCTTAAAAAATCTTATATACTCAAAAATTTAGTAATTCTTTCTCCATTATTAAAAAAATGTTATATAAATAGGAGGAAAAAACTTTACCTCTCTAGTACAATTTGAAATAGTGCTAACAACAATAGATAGAAATTGAAATGGTAACTTGACTAATCTACTCTATCATCTAGGTCTCTATTTATACTTGGAGTGATGAAAATATTCCTAACTAAGCCACTCAATTGAGTACTTCATGGATGGGTGTTGTCCTTTGATTGCCTCTTTTCAACATGGTTGATTCAAGAGGATTCCTCTCTCTCCACCAATTCGAATTCGAATATGTTGAAGGAGATTGAACTCTCTAAAGAATTTATTGTTTCCTTCAAGAGTTGGCAGTCTTGGCAGTCTTGAAAGTCACGAGGGAACAAAATCCATTGGAATTCTTACTATCTTAATTGGTTGGTTTGTGGTGAATGATCAAAGAGGATCAACGATATGAGGGTCAAACCCCCTTCTCAAGTTCCTTCATTAATGTTGCACTAATTCCCTACTTGTAAAACCACATTAAATCAATCAATGCAAACCATAGGACTTGCACCTAGCCCCATTATTTTATAGGCTTGGGGTATATATATATATATATATATATATATATATATATATATATATATATATATATATATATATATATATAANTATATATATATATATATATATATATATATATATATATTAATTAAATTAGAAACAAATAATAAAAAAACATTATTAAAAAAAAAAAAAACACAATTCAAAACTCATAACACTAATTCCCCATGCCCATTCCATTCACGACAACAACTGGATAGCATCCAAACCTCATGCCCATTCCATTCATGAAAACAACCAGATAGCATCCAAACCCCGTGCAGGAGTAGCGACAACAACCAAAGCGCAACCATAGATGCACGAGAGCAGTCATATCCGAAGACACCCCACGTGCAAGAGTCGAGACATCAACAAAGGTAGAGAAACATGCCCTATCCATCCAAACCCATGCAGGAGTGGAGATATTCACAATCACAACTTCCATTTGGACATCGACAGAGGCAGAGGAGCCCCATCCGGCCAAACTCGTGGAGATGTCGAATAAATCGGTAATGACTCTCCTCTAATTGCTGCTAAAAATGCTAAAAATGGTTGAGAATGTAATTAAGTGGTATTTTCCTTTCATTTTAGATTATATTTGGTTATCTCCCTCCTGAGGGGGTTTTATAGCTCTGTTCGGTTCCCAAAATTATTTTGAACTGATATCCTAGCACTTCAAAACCTTAAAAAATCAAAACCTGGGATAATACCTTCCAAACCCTATATTTCTCTATTTCTAAAAATTGAAATTTGAATGGTACTTTGGCTATCACATTCAATTTCTAAACTAGCCTATTTGATAGCAATATTGTTTCATAATATCAATAACCAAAATGCGTCTTTGATAAATTTTATTGCAACAACATATTGTTCCTTTGAACTAGAAGAGGCAATGATGGTTTGTTTCTTACTCATAAACCTCACTACTCATTGGAAAAAATAAAATACATTTGCACTTGTGGACATTTTATTGTCCACATGATGTGGGAGCATCACCAGCAAAGCACAAGTGGAAGACAACTCATTGAACTAGCACGCATTTTGAAGCAATGATTTTGAAATTAAGGAGGCATATCACACATATATCTTAAAAAGATTGTACTTTATGAACTTCTTTAATTTTTTAGAGCTGGGCAATCGCGTGATATCATTAGAGGATGTATTTTTATTTAATGAAGTTTCTTGTAGTACAGATTCAATGTGTTGATCTTATCTGTTTGTCAAAAACATTTATTGTAATAAATCCTTAGTAGTTGAATTCTTTTATTTCGATAGGATAGCACTAAGGTAGCTTGGAGGGAAAACTAAACAAGCTTGTGTTGTATAAATAAATGCATTATTTCCAAATTGAGGTGATCAAAGTTAATTGTAGCTGAAGGTTGTTGTGAAAATAGAGATTGTTGTTGTAGAGCAATGTATGAATTCATGTACATAATTGTTGAATGAATATAATAGAGAAGCATTGTTCCAAATGTTTGGTGTTGTTGTGTCTATCAGAATGAATGAATGGTAGGTTTTCTGTTCATTTCAATTCTCCTTTATTTATTGTGTTTATGTTATGAATGCATTTACATGGTTGAATGCATGAATCTGTGACGATTTAGAGAAGTTTCAATTATTTCGCTTCTACAAGCAAGTTCGAGGAGTGCATAGTGTCTGCAAGGTATGCATTGACAGAGTCTTCTTAGACTCAGAATCTCAGAAGAGATAACATGAAAATTATGTGTGTTGGGAGTGCATAAGCATCCGTAAGTTGTGCGTGACCGTGTCTTTTTCGATTCAGAATTCAAGAGGGATAGTTTGAAGGTGTGTGTAGATAGAGACATGTTTAGAGTCGTATTGTTCGAGAGGAACAATGGAGCATATAAAGAAATGCTGGAAGGAGTGTCGATTCATCCTTCAAGATTCAAGTTGAAAGAAGTTTGTCTGGAAGGAGTGCATGATAAAGTCTGTTGACTCAGGAGCTCATGATCCACAAGGCTCCTCAGCTCCAGAAAATGCTCGAAATGAAATTTCTTGGAATTGAATGAAACAAATTACATTGCGATCGAATCGTCGCACTGATTCTGGCCATATATTTACTTTCTCAAACGGACACTATATGTGAGAGTTATTGCACTCTAACCATTTTCTCAAATAGCTAAAAAGTCAACTGGTGAAACTAGAAAAAAATCAATGATGACGTCAGCATGACACCACCATGCTGACATCAACAAAGTGACATGTGCGAGCACAACAACAGGGTGACTAGGTAGTTTGACTGGGCATAGACAGATCCACTCAGATGATGACAAGTTGCATTTTTTAGTCTAATGAAGAGGTGCCATGTGGCCTAGATGTGGGCTTCCACATGACACCCTATCATTGGATGGCAATGTTAAAAATATTATGGAGCTCATGGGTCTCGACCCCATGACCCATTGGAGGAGGAAGCGCCTTGGGAAAAGTTCATTACCAACATGCCAATTTGGTTCTTGTTATATGTAATACACACTTTAATATTTAATGTGAAATATATGCCAAATGTGAGAGGAAGGGGGCTGGGGCATAGCCCTAGCCCACGATTTGTTTGATACCATGACCGCAATTCTTATGGTGGACACCTTTTCCTTTAAAGCACGCATTTTGTTGCACCCTCCACCATACATCTAGGGGCTTATCCCTATGCGCGTGGAGTATGCTAGGCATTGGTTCCATGGAATGTTTCCACAAGACCAGGAGCTATCCCTACAAAGGCGCACAGGGTTTCTCTTTTAGACCGAGATCACATGATATCTGCCACAAAAATAGGAGCTAGCGCAACTTTAGGTCCAGTGCTCAGCCCTTTGGACTGGTGCTTGGCCATATGTACTCCATATGACCTCTTAGAAGGGGTGCACACCCAGCCTTAGGGGCTACTCTGTGTATTTTTGTTCAGAAGTGGGTTTTGTGCTATATTTTTTCCCATAATATGTATTTTTTAGGATTTGTTTGGCCATTTGGAGGGGGATTTGATCCCAAAAAGAGGCCAGATCTTTAGGGGAATTTGGGCTTCTCTTGTTGGGCCTAACACTATATAAAAAAGGCCTCTTGATCTTGAGAGATAACTTTTTGATGCAAGGATTTTGAGGAGAAACTTGTGTAATTTGGCCATTTCTCATGTTTTGAGAGGCATTCAGTCATGTCTTTGAGAGGAGATTGTTGAGTATTGTATGTATCTGAACAAGGAGGTCTTGTAAAACAAATCATAAGTCTTTTGTAATAGAAAAGAGCCAATGTAAAGATAACTTAAGCATTTGAAGAGCAATAAAGAGGTCCTCCACTTGGAAGCAGGCCCGAAGACGTAGCCAAAGATTGGTGAACTCCTTTATCAAGTTCTTGTGTCTACTTCTCTTTCTTGTTTTCTATTATATTCTCTTAATTTGCAACATGGTTTATAATGGCTAAAATATTTAATCATTAATGAGCATCAAGTAAAAGTCATAATTATTATTCTGTAACAAGTTATAGAGTTTTATGTGTTTCACATTCTTATCGATCCGATGCATAAAATATATTAAACTTAACTTGCAATTTGTCAGTAAAACCTATCATTTTTTGATCAAGTTTATGGTATCAGAGCATTTGGTTTTGAAGGTTTGACAGGAATTACAAGCATTGGATGCTCAACAGAGCCAAACGCAAGCGAGGAGAAGGCCAACTTGAGGCTCTTAATCCAGAGATTCAAAGGAGACCGCATAAACAAGAGATTTCCTCACCGAGAAAACAAGGTCCTTTTGCATCCAAGGATGATTTCTTTGAGGCATTTCAATTGATGAAAGACATGGTAAAGGAACTTTACCATGAAAGAGGACAATGAAGAAATCCAAAGGTTGAAGAAGGTAAATCTTCAATAAGAGCATAAGGAGGAGTTGGAGGTGGTGGACCTTCAGAACCTTCATCTCCTTCATCCTCGTCATCTACAAGTGAAGAAAGTGTACATTCCTCCAAGGAAAATAAACTTAAAAAAACTCATCATTCTTCTGATATGCCTTTATTATAGTTAGATGTAAAGTTTAATTTACCTACTTATGATGGTGAATTAGATGCATAAAAGCTAGATAATTGGGTTAGAAATCTTGAATTCTATTGCAGGATAAAAGTATTGTTGATGATGAAACAAAGATCCAACTTGAAAGTCTCAAATTGGGAGGCACAACTCTCATATGGTGGGAAAGAAAAACTAAATATGATCTCAAGAAAAATGGTAAAACAATCTCTTCCTGGAATTATTTTATCACTGCTTTGAAGAAACAATTTTATCCATTAGCATACATGCAATAGGAAATGATGAATTGGCATAGTTTAATGCAAGTTAAGAATCAAAGTTTACAAGAATATACTCAAATATTTCATAATAAAGAATTGCATTTGGGCATTCCTTTATATACACAAGAGACACTCCTAAAATATATTGGTGGTTTACATTCTTATCTCAAGCACACTATTCTTATGTTAAATCCTTCTAACTTTGATGAAGTATGTGTATAATCCATTCACATTGAATCAAGTAAAGGGAATGTTTGTGATAGTGTTTCTATAGATACTTGGAAAAGAAAGTATTCAGGGAAAATAAAAGATTAAGAGAAGAAGACAACCACAACAAGAAGGTAGGCCACGATGAAGATCATTGTTGGATATTACATCCCGAGTTGAAGCCAAAGAAGTATGCCAATCAAGGGAGAAAGAATACCACGACTACAATAGTTCAAGTGGATCTGGGATTAGACTTCGGTGATGAGACAAAAATTGTAGCAATGGGAATCCGAGGTATAAATTATGTTGCAAGTACTAGCTCTTCTAATTCATATGTTGTAAATGATGAGTGTAAAAGGAGTGAACTTTTCCACATAAGGGTCATAACAAATAATGTTAAAGTTGATACTCTTGTAGACAGTGGATCACAAGCTAATCTAATAAGTAAAGAGGTTGTAAATAATTTTGGACTTGAACCTAAGCCACATCCTAGACCATATCCATTGGGATGGATATGCAGTGATAATAATTTGCAAGTAACCAAGCAATGCAAAATTAAGTTTGCAATCACTTCTAATTATGTTGATGAAGTAGAGATTGATATAGTTCCACTGGACATATGTGGAATTGTCCTGGGAATCCCATACCTTTATGATAGAAAATCCATATTTTACAGGGAGGAAAATAAATATTGCTTCAAGAAAGATGGGAAATAGTACATTGTTCGTTCTCATCGCATGAAAAATGATAGGTATTTTGCAACTACAAGGAAGTTAAAAAGAATGGTAAACACAAGAAAACGTTTAACACTTATGTTTGTAACAAAACAAAAAGTTAGTGATGATAAACATGAGATGGTTCAGTATGTTTCTAACAATCATGAAGTGTCACAAGAAGTACAACATGAGGTTCAGTTGCATACTTTGTTTATTGTTCCTGTTCAGAAGGGGAAGCATGTTTTGTCATTCTCATTCACATATTAATTATTGTTGCTTAGTTTGATGCTATTCAGTGGTGTATGGCTGCTAAATGTGACAAAGAATGTAGATGATTGTGCAATAAATGAGATGATTACTTTTATAAATAATGTTGTCTCAGTTTTTTTGTTTGTTGTGATTAGTTAGGTGATCATTGTCCCAACAGAAAGGATGGATGATACAGGACAAGTGGGGAGGCAGTACCCTCACTTCTTACTTGAGTAAAATTAGAATTTTGGTGGTCCAAAAGCTTCCAAGTGGGGAGGAATGATCCAGGAGGCTCCCCAGGTCCAGAAAATGCTCAAAAATGAAAGTTCTTGGAATTGAATGAAACCAATTCCATTGCGACCGGCTCATCATGCGAATTCTAGACATGTATTTACTTTCTCAAATAGACATTGTATGCAAGAGTTATTGCACTTTGGCCATTTTCTCAAACAACTAAAAAGTCAACAGGTCAAACTGGCAAAAATTCAATGCTGACGTCAGCATGACATCATCATGACATCACCATGATAACATAAGCAAAGTGACATGTGGAAACACAGTAGTAGGGTGACTGGGCACAAACAGATCCACTCAGATGATAAGTGGAATTTTTCAGGCCAATGAAGAGGCATCACGTGACCCAGACGTGGGTTGCCATGTGGCACCCTATCACTGGATGGAAATGTTAAAAATATTATGGAGCTCGTGGGTCTCGACCTTGTGACCCATTGGAGGAGGAAGGACCTTGGGAAAGGTTAATTACCAACACGCCACTTTGGTGCTTGTTATATGTAATCTGCACTTTAATATTTAAAGTGCAATATATGCCAAATGTGGGTGGAAGGGGGCTGAGGCATAGCCCTAGCCCATGGTTTATTTGATACCATGACCGCAATGCTTATGTTGGGAACCCTTTCCCTTAAAGCAAACATTTTTTTTCACCCTCCACCATACAAATCGGGGCGTATCCCTATGCACGTGGAGTATGTTAGGCATTGGTTCCATGGAATGTTCCCACACAACCAAGAGATATCCCTACAAAGGCATGTGGGGCTTCTCTTTTAGACCGATATCACATGATATCCCCCACAAAACTAGGAGCTAGCATAAGTTTAGGGCCAGTGCTGAGCCCTTTGGGCTGGCTCTTGGCCATATGTACTCCATATGACCTCTTAGAAGGGCGCGCGCCCAACCTTATGGGCTACTCTGTGTATTTTTGTTCAGAAGTGGGTTTTGTGCTATATTTGTTGCCGGAATATGTATTTTTTAGGATTTGTTTGGCCATTTGGAGGGGGATTTGATCCCAAAAAGAGGCCATATATTCAGGGGAAGCTGGGCTTCTCTTGTTGTGCCTAAAAACTATACAAACAAGGCCTCTTGAGCTTGAGAGGTAACTTTTTGATGCAGGTATTTTGAGGAGTAGCTTGTGTAATTTGGCCATTTCTCATGTTTTGAGAGGCATTGAGTCATGTCTTTGAGAGGATATTGTTGAGTCTTGTATGTATCTAAACAATGAGGTCTTGTACAATAGATCATAATTCTTTTGTAACAACAAAGATCTAATGTAAAGAGAACTTAAGCATTTGAAGAGTAATAAAGAGGTCCTCCACTTAGAAGCAGGCCCAGAGACGTAGCCAAAGATTGGTGAACTCCGTTAAAAATTTCTTGTGTCTATTTCTCTTTTTTGTTTTTTGTTATCTTCTCTTAATTTGCAACATGGTTTATAATGGCTAAAATCTTTAATCATTAATGAGCATCAAGTAAAATTCATAATTATTATTCTGCAACAAGTTATAGATTTTTATGTGTTTCGCATTCTTATTGATCCGATCCATAAAATATATTAAACTTAACTTGCAATTTTTCTGTAAAACCTATCATTTTTGGATTAGATCAGGAGGAGTATTTCAAGTGTGTTTGTAGAAGAGTACAAAGAATTGTCGCAAGGTGTGCACAATCCTCCACAAGAAGCCAATTTGTGGAAGAAACCTATTGCAAGGTGTGCATAATGCCAGCTTCGACTAAGTGTCAAAGATAAATGTTCTAAAGAGAAAAATTTTGAAGGAAGAAAAAGATTACGAGGGAGAGCGAGTGAAATTTATTCTATAGGGAGGAATCCTTGAATATTGTCCAATTCAACGAGTAAGATCCATCCAGGAGGGAGTGAGATCATTCTAGACCGTCAGATCTGGGAGAGTTGCATGGAGGTTAGCCATAGATTCCTGTCAGTACTTTGTGGTTCAAAGTGTTTGAAGTGTTAAAAGAAGCAGGGTCATAGAGATACGTGGCATCGGATTAAGGAGTTCATGAGACAGATTTTCAGAGAAATTTTGTGGAGTGAGCGGAACCTTCACGGAGTCACGAAGGCTAAAGTAGTTTGTACCATCAGATATAGGAGGACATGTGATAGAGATCCACACATTCAAAGGAAATATTTTTGGAAGGAGAAAAAAGAGGAGGTCGTGAAATCGTCGAATTCCAAATTTACAAAGAGGGTTGGCCCATGGTCATAGCCCATGGTCATATTGGAGAAGAGTCTAGCATGGGGATAACACTCGCATTTTGGTGTTTCCAAAAGAAGTAGAGAGGAGAGTTGCAGGTAGTTTGAACCTGCAGGTGACATCAAAGGGACCTTTGTGTATTTTTTCAAATTCTATTGGAGGCCTGAAGTGATAATTCAGCTCAAGGTGTTTGAAGATACTTGACCGGAAGGTCACATAATCCCCAGGAGGGAAGGGGGGTTGTATCAAGTGGTATCAGAGCCTGAATCTATTTTCAAGTAGCAGAGAGGAGACAAAGTAAAGGTAGCCTAATATCATCAATGGTATTAGATACATCAAGTGGTAGATGTGTAAGGGATAAAGTTCAACAAAAATTTCACCTAGAAGACAAGCAGAGCCACCTGTAGAAAATTGAACAATGGAAAGGGAGATGTGAGAAATTTGAGCAAGGTTAGATGCTATGGAGACAATGCAGAGGATTGAAACTGATGTTGGATATGTTAGTGATGCAAAGAATGAAAAAGTGGAAGTTGAAGAAGCTGTAGTAGAAGATGCTGCAAAAGAATGCTTGTTGAAAGCAATTGTCAAATTGGGAGCTAGAGAAAAGATAGACATCCCAATGTACGAAGGAAATTTATATGCGGAGGAATTGATGGATTGGATAAGATCCATGGAAAAGTATTTGTAATATGAAGACGTCGACGAGGAGAAAAAGTTGAAGCATATTGTCACCATATTAAAAGGACATGCAACACTATGGTGGGATAAACTGCAGGCTGACATAAGATGCTAAGGAAAGAAAAAGATCAAGAGTTGGGATAGAATGGTAGACAAGATGAAGGCTAAATTCATACCCAAGTATTACCAGATAAATATGTTCAGGAAGTTGTAGAGCTCGAGATAGAAAGAAATGAATGTGAAAAAGTACACAGAGGAATTATACAAACTGAACATCAGGGATGGACAAAGGGAAAAATATTATGAAAACATTGTCATATATATAAACGACCTAATATATAAAATCCAGGATGAAATCAACATGATGATAGTGCTAAAAGTGGAGGATTATTATCAAATTGCACTGAAGGTAAAAGAAAGTTTGGCTATAAAGAAGAGCCAGCGAAGTAGAGGAAGAAGTCCAAACAGAGGCAAACGAATTTCCCATGACAAGGCACAAAATCCCAAAGGTGAGACGAAAATACCCCATAGTCACTCAGAAAGAGGAGGAAGTTCCCAAGGGAGACAATAGTGTGGAATAAACTCTTTTCCTCGAGGAAGTGGAAGAGGCAGAGGAGGAGAAGTGAAATGTTATGCCTGTGGAAAGACAAGACACATGTCTTGGGAATGTCCCGAGAGAAAGAAAGAAGAAGGAGGAAAATATCACGTTTCGGAAGCGCATAAGCGGTATGTTGAAGTAGATAGTGCAAAAGATGGGAGATCTTTGGTGATGAACAAGGTTCTTTTGAAGCAAGAGCCAGAGGTTGAAAAAGTAGTGTAGAGGAACAGTTTTTTCAGGATAGCTTGCAAGACTAAATATAGAGTTTTCAAGGTTATAATTGACAGTGAGAGCACTGATAACTTAGTATCCACATATATGGTG
Source organism: Picea engelmannii (assembly GCA_009831015.1). Lineage (NCBI taxonomy): Eukaryota > Viridiplantae > Streptophyta > Pinopsida > Pinales > Pinaceae > Picea > Picea engelmannii. Next base: position 568,939 of record ML777810.1, read on the forward strand.
GAGAAATTGGAGCTGGACACAATTTCACATCCAATGCCACATAATGTCTCATGGTTTCAGAAATGACATCAGGTAATGGTAACTAAACAATGCCTTTTTGAATTTAAGATAGGAGGATATAGGGATGAGATTCTATGTGATGTGATTCCCATGGATGTATGTCATGTTTTGTTGGGGAGACCATGGAATTATGAAAGGAATGTCATTCATGATGGGATAAAAAATAATTATACTTTGGAGAAGAATGGTAGGACAAATATGTTGTTTCCAACTGAGGAGAAGAAATTAAAGGAAGAAGCTAACACAAGCATACTTCTCATGAGTGGGAAGGAAATCCCGAGTGAAGTCAAGAGGGAACAAGAGATGTAGTTTGTTGTGGTAAGGAAACCCAAAGTTTTCCTTACATATACTTCTATGAATGATTTTCCTGAGCAAATCCAGGAGCTGCAAGAGAATTTTGCTAACATAGTCATGGATTAGTTTCCAAGAACATTGCCACCTATCAGGAGTATTATCCATCACATTTATCTAATACTAGGAGCGAGTCTATCAAACAAAGAATCGTACAGATTGACACCTCAAGAGAATGAGGAGGTAAATAGACAAGTCCAGGATTTGATGGACAAATTATTGGTCAGAGAAAGCTTGAGTCCATGCGTAGTACCAACTGTGTTTATCTCGAAGAAAGATGGAGGATGGAGAATGTATATAGACTCAAGAGACATAAACAAGATCACCATCAGGTACATATTTACTTTACCAAATATGGATGACTTAATGGATTGTTTGAGTAGAGCAAATTATTTCTCAAATATAGATCTGAAGAGTGGATATCATCAAATAAGAATGAGAGAAGGTGATGAGTGGAAAACAACCTTTAAGACAAACAAAGGGTTGTATGAATGGATTGTTATGTCGTTTGGCTTAACAAATGAGACAAGTAATTTTATGAGGTATTGAAATATTTCATTGGTAAGTTTGTGATTGTATATATGGATGATATACTAGTCTTTAGTAAAATTGAAGAAGAGCATTTGAGACATTTGACAATAGTGATGAGAAGATTGCAACAAGAGAAGTTGTTGATAAATTTAAAGAAAACCTCTTTTATGAATACAAAACTCATTTACTTGGGTTTTGTGATCTCTTCCAATGAATTAAATATGGATCCATAGACGGTGAAAGAAATCAAAGAATGGTCATCACCAAGAAGCATATTTGAGGTGAGAAGATTCCATGGATTAGAAAGTTTCTATAGGAAGTTCATTAGAAATTTCAGTGAAATTTTTACACCGATGATGGATATGGTGAAGAAGAGACAAAAGTATTTTAAGTGGACAAAAGAAGCTGATAAAAGCTTCAATATATTGAAGGAGAAGATAACAGAACAATCGATTCCGATCTTCCCAGATTTCGAGAAGACATTACAAGTAAGACGTGATGCGAGTGGAGTTGCAATTGGAGCAGTCTTAAGCCAATATAATAGGGTTGTTGCATATTTTAGTGAGAAGATGAATGATACCAAGAAGAAGTACCCCATGTATGATAAAGAATTCTATGAAATAATTCAATCTTTGAAGAAATGGAGGCACTACCTTGTTCCAAAGGAGTTTGTTTTGTATAGCGATAATCAAGCTTTACAATTCATAACCAGACATGAGAAGTTAAACTGAAGACATACTGAGTGGATAGAGTTTATGCAAAATTTCACTTTTTTCATTAAACATATTTTTGGTAATACTAACAAAGTTGTTGATGCATTGAGCGGGAGATGTTTGATTGTGCAGGAATTTCAAGTGAAAACCTTAGGATTTGAATACCTTAAGGTGATGTATTGCGATGACCCATATTTTAAAGAAGCATATGAAGCATCTGAAAATATTGTGCTCAGAGACAGAAGCCAGTGGGAAGAGTATCTGATTCAAGATGGTTTTTTTTTTAAAGATTGTTAGTTGTGTATACCAAAATGCTTGATGAGAGAAAATATGTTGAAGGAAAAACATAGCGAAGGTCTAGAATATTAAGAACCAAACATCAATATAACATAGAAAAACCTCAGGAAAAGTACTCAACGCCTTGAAAAAGAGATAATCTCAGATAATAAGCCTCTTAGAGGGGGAAACCTCCTTTTACCCCACTTAAAATGTTCAAGTACAAGATGATTCAAAATGAAAATGTCTCCTTGGTATATATATAGGAGACTAGGAGGTATAATTACAACTAATGGCCTAAAGCCGACATAAATAAAATAACATTACTAATATAATATGCCCCAATTAAGGGGTAATGAACCAATATTAGGGATTAACATGCCCCTCCCCTTGAGACACGTGTTGTCCGCAATGCTTGAGTAACTTTGGATGCTTCTTTATAAAAGACTCATCTTCCCAAGTGGAATCTTCAGCCGGTAGTTTCCTCCATTTAATGAGATACTCTAAAATGGATCTATTCCTCAGCTGGTGAATTCTTGTGTTAGTGATGGATTCAGGCTCCAATATGATTTTTCCTTCCTCGTCAAGTTTTGGCAATATAGTTTGAACTGGGATCTTGTCACCTATAACCTTATTTAAGCATGAAACATGGAAAACTAGGTGTACTCATGAATATGTAGGCAGATCCAATTTGTATGCCATAGTACCAATCTTTTGAAACACCTTATAAGGTCCATAGTACTTTGGTGATAATTTATTATCCTTCTTGGCTTGCTTGAGGGACATCTGTTTGTATGGTTGTAGTCTTAAAAACACC
>ML777810.1:571786-583149 GCA_009831015.1 Picea engelmannii
AGGTATGAGAGAAGAGGTGAAGAAGTTTGTGAACAAATGTAAGATTTTCCAGTATGCAAAGGGGAAAAGATAGAATACTAGATTGTCTCAACCATTTCCTATTCCAGAAAGGCCTTGGGATGAAATAAGTATGGATTTTGTGTTGGGATTTCCAAGGACACAAAGAGGAAGGGATTCCATATTTTTTGTAGTTGATATATTTTCAAAAATGGCACACTTTACCCCATGCAAGAAGAATAATGATGCAACGCACATTGCAAATTTGTTTTTCAAGGAGGTTGTGAGACTTCATGGGTTTCCCAAGAGTATTGTCATAGACAGAGACACTAAGTTTGTTGGTCATTTCTGGAGAACATTGTGGAATAATATGGGGACAAAATTATATTTTAGTTCAACATATCACCCTCAAACAGATGGAAAGACTGAGGTGGTGAATCAGAGTTTAGGAAATTTGATGAGGAGTTTGTTCATTGAACATCATAGTTAGTGGGATCAAATTTTGTCACAAGCAGATTTTGCATACACTGAATCAGTAAATAGAAGTACTAGAAGGATCCCATTTCAGGTAGTGTATGGGATGAATCCAAGAGGAGTATCAGAGTTGAGAGATCTCTATCAGAATGAATTCAGAAGCACCGAAGCATAAGACTTTGTTGCAAAAATTTAGAAGCTTCATAATCAAATCAAAGAGAAATTGCAAAACAACAACAGGGAATACAAACAGAAATCTGATCAACATAGGAGAAAAATTCAATTTGACGTTGGAGATCAAGTTTTAGTACATCTCGGGAAGGAAAGGTTCCCAAGAGTAACATATAACAAACTGAAGATGAAGAAGATAGGACCATGCAAGATCCTAAGAGAATTTGATGAAAATGCTTATGATATAGAACTGCCAGAAGATGTGGGTATATCACCCATATTCAACATTTCATACATGTATCCTTACATGGAAGATGCCACTAGAGGATCAGAAGATCAGAAAGAGATCTAGTGGGAGAAGCAGATGCATGTAGCAGAAAAGTCGCAGATGGAGAAGATCATAGATCAGAGGATTGGTAATAAGACTAGGAGAAAAACATATTTTGAGTATATGGTAAAGTGGAAAGGACACTCGATAGAAGATGTCAGTTGGGTAAATGGAGAAGATATCCAAAAGAATGGAAATTTAGTGTAGAAGTCCATGCATTTTTTTTCTAGAGGAGTATGATGCAAGATGTAATGTCCATTTCCAAATAGGATCTCTAGAGAGGAGGCTTAATGGTCTAAACCACCCCGTTAGACTATATCCAGGGCCAAAGAGGGGTAAACAGGGTTACTAGAGGTCATTGTAGTCACAGGTGTTATATTCAGAAAGTGGCATTGAGCTAAAAAGTGTTAAAAGTGATTTTAAGTCATTATGAGCTAAAAATAGAAGTCAACAATGAATTAGGGTCTCAACAATGATTTAGGGTTTTGAAATTCAATAGTGAATTAGGGTTTTAGAAAGCTATAAAGGAAGGTTCAGTGACCTAATTCATTATTATGTAGATTATGACTTGTCATTAAGGAGAAGAGGCACATCTCAGGAGAGATAGATCAGTGTATTCTAGGAGAAAGACACCAGTTGGCTGATTTCGGTGTTGAAAGACACACCCTAGTCACTGTGAAGATCATCCAGGTATTCCATCATTCTTCATTGATTCTGCAGTGCTCCCATATTTTGGGTATTATCTTTTAGTTTCTTATTTGTATTCCAGCTAAGATCCTTTTGTATTTTGATATAGCCGAGTTTTGTTATTTTATTCAGTTGCAGTTGTTTATTTGTATTCCAGCTAAGATCCTTTGTCTATTGATCTAGTCGAGTATTGTCACTTTATTCAGCCACATTCGACCATTTTGTAATCCACAGAGATATCATAATACAAACTTTGCAGTCCTTTGTTGTGTTTATTATTTGTATGATCATTTATATGTTGTAAACCTTTGATCCTACACACACATTAGCATCGTTTCCTAGACTAGCCAAGTCAGGAACATTACAGTGGTATCAGAGATTTAGTCCTGCCATCTTGTGACTAAAGAAAATGAGTGCAACAGAAGACCCATAGGGCCGTGAACATGTAGGTGACGAATATGTCACTTACAACAAGCATCAGGAAATAAGGCATAGGCCTAATTTTCCCCCTTTTCCTCCTAGCTCAGAGGAAGAGGAAGAGGCACACAGAGAAGCAGAGAGAAGGGAAGAGCATGAGGTTGAGTGTGAGGCATAGAGGATGCTAGGAGATAGATATGAGTGACCAGAGGGTAGTGGAAAGGCCCCTGTAGATCCAGAGGCATCTTTTATGTAGGTTATCAATGATATGTTAGCTAGTCAACGGACCATGTCTCAGTCCTTGGCACAAGTGGTTGATAGATTGGCTAGATTTGGCACCCTAGATAAACAAGTCCCGCATGCAGCACAGGGGAACTCGGGAGCAGGCAGTAGACCCCAGTCACCCTCTCTCACATACACCTCTGTGAGTAGGACTCCCAGACCCTTGTTTCCCAATTTACAGAGGGCACCCCTGGTAGCAACACCACCACTGATAGCACAGAGGCCACCCACTCATGCTGAGGACATTGCATAGTATAGGAGGGAGTACATAGCATTGGGTTGTGACTTCCATCAAGACATGACCTTAGTCGAGTACTGTGGACTCAGACTCGGGAACCGCCCCAGAGAGCCATAGAGGGGAGGAACACAACAACAGTAGGGGAATAACCTCGATTGTATATGAAAAGTTGGGAAACTCACCATAACTTCTTTCGACGGATCATCCAAATACACCACTAGAGCTTGGGCATAGAAGCTAGACACGCATTACAAGCTCAACCAAATATCTGAGACAGAGGCCATCAATTCCATGACCTTACACTTAGAGGGTGAGGCACAAGAGTGGTGGTATCATGGACTGGTGACATTGGGTCACAGTCACATCACCTCCTATAGGGAGTTTATAGATAGGCTCATGGACAGGTTTGACAGGAAGGATCCAGAGATACACTTCAGGGATCTAGCCCAGTTGAGACAAACTAACATAGTAGAGGCATTCATCACAGAGTTTTAGCGGGTATCCATGGAAGTGACAGATATATCAGAGCCCAGGTTGATCATGCTATTCACAGAAGGACTCAGAGTGCCTTTAAGAGGATGGGTGAAGGCATACAGGCCTCCCACTTTGCAGGATTCCATCCTTCGCACTCGAGATATGGTAGACTCAGTTGCAAAGACTAAAACTTTCTCCAAACCATTTGTGCCCCAGAGGGATCGAGACAAGAAGCCATTCCAGAGAGAATGGAAGGGAAAGGAGAAGTTGGATGATGAGACTAGGCAAGAGCTTATGAGGAAGAATCTTTTCTTTAGCTGTAGAGATCCTTGGGTCCTAGGCCACAGGTGCATGGGCAAGGGAGAGATTCATTATATTGAGGTACCAACAGACAACGTGGATAGTGAGGAGGAGGAGCAGGATAGTGGATCCACTATTTTAGAGGAGGATTCAACACCAACAAAGGAGAAGCCTCCTCGTAGACCATCGTCACCCATAGGAGCCCATCCTCCAGTAGTCCCACAATCGCCATAGCAGGCTAACAGGAGGAAACCATCAAAGGGAGGTTTTATAGCGACCCTTTCTGGTGTTCCCAGGTATGATACCCTCTGTATCAGAGGGATTATTCAAGGGTAATGAAAAATCACCCTAATAGATGGTGGGGCCACCCACAACTTCATCAACACTTCCCTAGTATCGAGACAAACACTTTAGATAGAAGAGTTTGAGGGGTTTGATGTTGTGGTAGAAGATGGCAACACAGTGGAGTGTCTAGACAGAGTTCCAAACTTAGAGATGAAGTTAGGAAACTACACAGTGAGAGACACATTTTATGTGGTTTACCTATCAGACACAAATGTGGTGTTAGGAGTTTAGTGGATGATTACCTTGGGAAAAATCACTACCAACTACCAAACCTTGGAAATGGGATTCAAATATCAATATGGGAATAAGGTTGTTCTAAGAGGTATGTCAACAGGAGCACCCATGACAGTTTCAACCAAGAGGATGGAGAGTATATTTAGACATGGGGAGGTATTATATGTCATAGAATGCTTGATCACTACTCAGAAGGATTTAGAAGGTCGACAACAGTATCATACAGAGATCAAGAATTTATTGGGACGACATTAGTAGGTCTTTGAGGAAATTCCACTAGGGAAACCACCTGACAGGGGGTTTGAGCACACAATTGAGTTGGATGAGGGGGGAAAAACCTATGATCACACCCCCTATCATCATCCTAGGAGGTTCAAGGATGAGATAGAGAAGGCAATCAAGGAATTATTGGGGATGGGACACATCATACCAAGAAGCAACCCATTTGCTTCTTCAGTTGTCTTAGTTTTGAAGAAGGATGGAACCATGAGGATGTGCATTGATTATCGAGCCTTGAAGAAGAAAACCATCAAGAATCGATACCCTATCCCATGCATTGACGAGTTGATGTATGAATTTTGATGGGGCAGTTTTCTTCTCAAACATTGATCTACGCTATGGATATCATCATATCAAGATCCGAGAGCAGGACATAGAGAAGACAACATTTCGATGTTATTTTGGACACTTCGAGTTCCTATTTATGCCATTGGGATAACCAATGCACCCACTACATTCCAGTCATGAATGAACCATATATTCATGGATCCATGAAGGAAATCAATCTTGTTTTTCTTCGATAACATCTTGATCTATAGTCGGTCATGGAAAGAGCATATGAGGCACCTGGATGAGGTATTGAGCATCATGGAGGCACAGTCATTATATGCCAAAGATTCCAAGTGGGAGTTTGGTATGATAGATTTTCTTTACTTAGGACACATCAACAGTGCACAAGGGGTACAGGTGCACCAAGAGAAGATCGGGGCCATTCTGGATTGGCTGATGCCCAGGAACCTGACAGAATTGAGGAGCTTCTTCAGGCTGTGTAGCTATTACGGGTGGTTCATATGGAGTTTTTCTCATCTTGGAGCACCACTGATAGATCTTACCAAGCATGGGGCCTTCATATGGACTGATAAATCATAGGAAGCCTTTGATCACATGAAGGAGGTCATGGGCGCTTGTCTAGTTTTGGCACTACCAGAATTCACCTTGCCATTTGTACTAGAGTGTGATGCATCCAACGAAGGGATCGATGCAGTTTTGATGCAGGGAGGACACCCCATTGTATTCGAGAGTCGAAAGCTTAGTAAAATTGATATTTTGTACTCTATTTATGACAAGGAAATGTTGGCAATCATGCATGCCTTGACCAAGTTCAGACAATATTTGGTGGGCAACAAATTCGTGGTCAAGACCGATCACAACAGTTTGAAGTATTTCCTTGAGCAGAAGGACCTCAGTGAGCGCCAACTGAAATGGGTGATGAAGGTACATGCATTTGACTTTGACATAGAGTATGTCAAGGGGAAGAAGAATATTGTGGTTGATGCACTATCGAGAAGACCTACAACATGTTCTTTGATGAAGATTTCAACAGATTGGAAATCCCACTTGTTAGTGGAATATTCCAAGAACAAGTTTGCTTGTGAGGTGATGGATGGGAAGATACAGGATGACTGATATAGGGTCATTGATGATGTCATATTTTACAAAGATAGAGTCTACTTGGTGCTAGATTCAGGGCTCAAGAAGAAGATCCTCACTGCAGTTCATGATTCACCTCTAGCAGGCCATCAAGGGTCTTTCAAAAACTATAGATAGATCAGAGAGAGGTTCTCATGGAAGGGACTCAAACAGGATGTTATGAGACATGTCGGTGAGTGTGTGACTTTCCAGCAGAACAAGTCAGAGCATGCTCTTCTAGTAGGGCTACTTCATCCACTCCCCATTCTAGAGAAAAAATGGGAGAGTATATCTATGGACTTCATCACAGGTCTACCCAAGGTCCAGGGTAAGGAATTTATATATGTATTGGTCGATATATTGACCAAGTTTTATCATTTCTATTCCATACCAACAGAGTATAGCGTAGTTCAGGTAGCCGATATTTTCTTCAGGGAGGTCTTCAGACTTCATGGGTTGCCGAAGAACATCGTCAGTGACAGGGACAGTCGGTTCATAGGGACATTTTGGAGAGAGTTGTTTCAGTTGGTGGGGATAGAATTGACACCTAGCACCAGCTATCACCCTCGAACAGATGGGTAGACTGAGATTGTCAACAAGTGAGTTGAAGGGTATTTGAGGAACTATGTAGGAGAATAGCAGAGAATGTGGGTAAAGTGGTTACATTTAGGAGAACATTGTTATAACACCACCTTCCACATGTCCATTGGTATGACACCCTTCCGAGAATTGTATGAATATGATGCTCCCACTTTGGTAGACTTGGTATTCGAGGAGAGCAGAGATCCTAAGGCCAAGGATTGGATCATAGAGAGTTAGGAGATTCTCAAGTTGTTGAAAGAGAACTTGCAGATGACTCAAAAATGACAGAAGATAAGTGCAGACAAGCACAGGATATAGTGCAGCTTTGAGGTTGTAGATTTGGTTTTCTTGAGACTCCAACCCTATAGATAGTCATCTTTGAAGAAGAGTGGGGCCGAGAAGCTCAAGCCCAGATTTTATGGTCCTTACAGGATCATGCACCGAGTAGGTGAGGTTTCTTATGAGCTAGAACTTCCATAGGGGAGCAAGATTCATAATGTGTTCCACGTGTCTTGCCTCAAAAAGGCAGTGGGACAATTCATTAGCACATTAGAGGAGCTTCCCCTGTTGAATGAGGAGGGATAGTTGGAGTTAGTTCCAGAGGAGGTTTTGGAGTTATGAGAGTGGAAACTGAGGAGTAGGGTCATCAGAGTGTGTTTGATGAGATGGAGAGGGATTCTAGTAGAGTATGCTACTTGGGAGAGCAAGCAGGTGTTGCAACACCCTGGACTGGTATTTCTCGAGGACAAGCAAATTCAGGAAGGGAGGACTGTAATGTCCCTTTCCAACTAGGAGCTCCAGAGAGGAGGCTTAATGTTCTAAACCACCCCGTTAGACTATAGCCAGGGCTAAAGAGGGGTAAACAAGGTTACTAGAGCTCACTCCAGTCACAAGTGTTATATTCAGAAAGTGACATTGAGCTAAAAAGGGTTAAAAGTGCTTTTAAGTCATTATGAGCTAAAAATAGAAGTCAACAGTGAATTAGGGTTTCAACAATGATTTAGGGTTTTGGAATTCAACAATGAATTAGGGTTTTGGAAAGCTATAAAGGAAGGGTCAGTGACCTAATTCATTATTATGAAAATTATGACTTGTCATTGAGGAGAAGAGGTGCATCTCAGGAGAGATAGTTCAGTGTATTCCAAGAGGAAGACACCAATTGGCTGATTTCGGTGTTGAAAGAGACACCCTAGTCACAAGGAATATCATCCAGGTCTTCCATGATTCTTCATTGATTACGCAGTGCTCAAATATTCCGGGTATTATCTTTTAGTTTCTTATTTGTATTCTGGCTAAGATCCTTTTTTCTTTTGATCTAGCTGAGTGTTGTTATTTTATTCAGCCGCAATTGCTTATTTGTATTCTGGCTAAGATCCTTTGTCTGTTGATCTAGTCAAGTATTGTCAATTTATTTAGCCGCATTCAACCATTTTGTAATCCACAGAGATATCATAATACAAACTTTGGAGTCCTTTGTCATGTTTATTATTTTTATGATCATTTATATGTTGTAAACCTTTGATCCTACATACACATTAGTAGCATTTCGTAGACTAGCCAAGTCAGGAACATTACACAAGAGCATTGCCAGCAAAGCACAAGTGTAAGACAACTCATCGCACTAGCGCATATTTTGAAGTAATGATTTTGAAATTAAGGAGGCATATCATGCATATATCTTGAAAAGATTGTAATTTATGAACTTCTTTAATGTTTTAGAGCTGGACAATCATGTGAGATCATTAGAGGATGTGTTTTTCTTTAATGAAGTTGCTTGCAGTACAAATTCTATGTGTTGATCTTATCTGTCTATCAAAAACATTTATTGTAATAAATCCTTAGTAGTTGAATTCTTTTATTTTGATAGGATAACACTAAGGTAGCTTGGAGGGAAAACCCGATGAGCTCGTGTTGTATAAATAAATGTATTGTTACCCAAATGAGGCTGTTGAAGTTAGTTGTAGCTAAAGGTTGTTGTGAAAATAGAGATTGTTGTTGAAGAGGACTGTATGAATTCATGTACATAATTGTTGAATTTATATAACAGAGAAGCATTGTTCCAAATGTTTGGTGTTGTTATGTCTATCTGAATGAATGAATGGTAGGATTTCTTTCATTTCAATTCTCCGTTATTTCTTGTGTTTATGTTATGAATGCATTTACATGGTTGAATGTATGAATATGTGAGGATTTAGATAAGTTTAAATTGTTTCTCTTCTACGCGCAAGTGCAAGGAGTGCATAGTGTTCACAAGGTGTGCGTTGATAGAGATTGTTTCAACTCAGAAGCTCGAAAGAGATAACGTGAAACTTATGTGTTTTGGGAGTGCATAAGTGATCTAAAATTGAAGAAGACTTGTATTCTTGAAATTATTTGCAATATTTAAATTCAAGTGTTAAAATGCAAATGGATCAATTTTGCAACACAACTTTTATATAAATTACTCATTCAAGATGCATATAAACAGAAGCAATAAACAGTGAACAGAAAACACATAACACAACAAATGATAAAGGAGTTCACCCCTCTCTTGGGCTACATCTCCTTTTTCAGCTTCCAATGGATCTTTTGTATTATTTTCTCAAAGTGCTCAAATATGTTCTTTACAATGCTCAAAATTCCAAATAGATGGCTCCAATGGCTTCAGAACGTCCAAAAACCCCTAGCTGGGCTTTTTCGGCACCTTGTTTGGCCAAAAATTGAAGAAGATAGGCTTCCTGGAAGTTCCCCTTCAAACTTGTTGTCTCTGGATTACCAAAATGCACCCTTGTTGCCTCAACCTAGCCCCCATGTGCTTTTATGTATTAAAACTCAGCACCGGGTGCAACCACACAACTGGTACAAATTGTAGAACGGTTACGTGATGGCCCTTAACCGCCAAGGCCCACGAGCACATGCCCACCACATGACCTCGCACGCATATAAAAGGGGCCAAGCCCAATTTAAATGACAATGGTCGGCACGCGCCAGTGGTTCTATGAAAAAACACATGTGACCAGGGCTCATACAAAAAGGGCTATGGTTAAAACATACCGCGCGCCCGTGGTCATATTACAATGTATACGACTGGGGGTTAAAGTTTGAATGTGCGCGTGAAAAGGTTTAAATCATGGCCATATGGCATAACAACATAACCAAGGGCTAGGGCTAAGCCCTAGCCCGACCCCCATGCCAATTTGAAAGCATTCAAACTTAAATATAATTCACACCATATATATAATAAGAAATATGTTATGGCACGTTGGTTGGTGTACTTTGCAAAGACTTTGCATGTAGATGGAGGTCACGGGGTCGAGTCCGATGGACTCCAAATAAATTTTATACAACCAACCAATAACAGGGTGTCACGTGGCAGCCCATGTCTGGGCCACGTGGCACCAAACCATTCACCTTGATAATGCCACGTGTCATCATCCCATTCACCTCCAACTATCCACACGATTTCCTGCCACGTGTTGTACAACCCTACCATGTATCGTACAGCCTACCAAGTCAACATTCGTATAGACTGTACGGACTGTACAGTCAACATATATTTTTTGCCTGTTTATCGTTTTGAACAGAACGCGATATCTCTCTCATCCGACGTCTGTTTGAACCCAAACGAGTTGCGTTGGGTTCATGACGATGAAACCTACACTCCTGTCTGATTTGAAGTGATTATGAGCACTTTGAATTTTGAGAAAAAATTGATCCCCTGGATCACACCTCCCCATTGGAAAGATTTTGGCCCTCCAAAAGACTATTTTCAGTCTATCTGAAGATGAGGGTATAGCTCCCTCACCTTTCCAACCTCAATCCACTTGTCTTTGCTTGGATTTGTACCTTTAAGACCAACTCGAAGATACTCCACATTTCCTTGTTTTGAAGTTTGCATTCTCCTGTCAAGGATTGTGTCTTCATGCAGTTTTGTAAGATATTCTAGGGAAAAATCATCTATAGAAGGAATTTGAACATGCTCTCCTTGATCATCAATCAAAGGAGGCTCATAAAATTTCAAATTCTCAACATTAACAACTGTATACATTTCCATATAAGGAGGCAAATCTAAACGGAAGGCATTGTTACCAATATTGTCAATAATCTTGAAAGGACCATATCGAATTGGTTTTAGTTTTTTACCTTCTCCTTTAAGCCTCTCCTTACTAATGTAAATCCAAACTTCATCTCCAACTTGGAAACTGTGATCAACACGATGCTTGTCATGTCTCGTCTTGTACTTGGCTTGACTTTTTTCCAATTTCTCTTACACCATTTGATGTATCAACTGAATTTGTTCAATGAAATTTTCTGCCCTATCAATGTCATACTAACCATCAATAGCAATATCCTTCCCAAAGATAAAATCTAAAGGAGATTTGGGCAAATAGCCAAAACATGCTTCAAATGGCGATGTTTGAGTTGAAGAGTGCTTAGCTCAATTGTAAGCATGTTGAATGTAGTGTAAATGCTCATCCCAAAGTTTAGGATGCTTACTGCAATAACCACGAAGAAGATGCACCACTGTTCTATTTACCACTTTTGTTTGACCATTGATTTGCAAATGAAAAGATGTGCTCTTTTTCAGTTTGGTGTCCATGAGTGCCCATAAACTCGACCAAAAACTTCCAATAAATCGAGAATCCTGATCAGAAATAATGGATTTAGGAAATCCAAAATGTACCCAAACATTTTGAAAGAACATTTGTGTCATTTGCTCAGCTGTAACCTGCTTCTTACAAGGCATAAAAATACACATTTTTCTAAATCTATCAACCACAACATAAAGATAATCATGATTTCGTTTAGACATAGGTAGACCTCCTACAAAATCCATAGAAATACTTTCCCAAGGACGAGAAGGAACCGTAAGTGGAGTATACAAACCCAACTTTCGATTGCTAGATTTGCTTGTGGCACATAACGAACATCCTCGAACATATCTTGATACACTTTCATTCATTTTATGCCAATAGTAGTACCTTTGCAAATTAGCCATTGTCTTGCCTACACGAAAGTCACAAGCAATAAGAGAAGAATGGGCTTCTCTTATTATGTTGATTCTTTCACCCTGTGGAATACATAGCTTGCCAAGATGATACAAAAGATTATCATGCACATGGTAATCCAATTCCCCAACATGGTTAGAATGACACAAAGTCTCAT
>ML777810.1:587499-616752 GCA_009831015.1 Picea engelmannii
TTGACCTTCTCCTCTTGCGAGTTTCAACCTTGTGAGCATTAGAAAACAAAACACTTGCAAATAATCAAGTCTTCAAAAACCTATGCTCTGATACCAACTTGATCTAAAATTGAAGAAGACTTGTATTCTTGAAATTATTTGCAAGATTTAAATTCAAGTGTTAAAATGCAAATGGATCAATTTTGCAACACAACTTTTATAGAAATTACTCATTCAAGATGAATATAAATAGAAGCAATAAACAGTGAACAAAAAACACATAACACATCAAATGATAAAGGAGTTCACCCCTCTCTTGGGCTACATCCCCTAGTCCAACTTCCAATGGATCTTTTGTATTATTTTCTCAAAGTGCTCAAATATGTGATTTACAATTCTCAAAATTCCAAATAGATGGCTCCAATGGCTTCAGAATGTCCAAAAACCCCTATCTAGGATTTTTTGGCACCTCGTTTGGCCAAAAATTGAAGAAGATAGGCTTCCTGGAAGTTCCCCTTCAAACTTGTTGTCTCTGGAACGCCAAAATGCACCCTTTTTGCCTCAACCTATCCCCCACGCACTTTTATGCGTTAAAACTCAGCACTGGGTGCAACCACACAACCGATACAAGTTGTAGAACGGTTATGCACTGGCCCTTAATCGGCAAGGCCCACAGGAACATGGCTACCACATGAGCTCGCACGCAAATAAAAGGGGACAAGCCCAATTCAAATGACAACGATCAGCGTGCACCGGTGGTTCTATGCACAAACACATATGACCGGGGCTCATACGAAAAGGGCTATGGTTAAAACATACCACACGCTTGTGGTCATATTACAATGTATACGACCGGGGGTTAAAGTTTGAATGTGTGCGCGCAAAGGTTTAAATTGTGGCCATATGACATAACAACATAACCACGGGCTGGGGCTAAGCCCCAGCCCGACCCCCGCACCAATTTGAAAGTCTTCAAAATTAAATATAATTCGCACCATATATATAATAAGAAATACGTTATGGCGTGTTGGTTGGTGGACTTTGCAAAGACTTTGCATTCATATGGAGGTCACGTGGTCGAGTCCGGTGCACTCCAAATAAATTTTATACAACCAACCAATAACAAGGTGCCACGTAGCAGCCCATGTTTGGGCCACGTGGCACCAAACCATTCACCTTGATAATGCCACATGTCATCATCCCATTCGCCACCAAATGTCCACATGGTTTCCTTCCACATGTCATACGGCCCTACCACATGTTGTACGACCTGCCACATCAGCATCCGTATGGACTGTATGGACTGTACAATCAACACACTTTTTTTGCCTATTTGTCATTTTGAATAGAACACGATATCTCTCTCATCCGATGTTCGTTTGAACCCAAACAAGTTGCGTTGGGTTCGTGATGATGAGACCTACGCTTCTGTTCAATTTGAAGTTATTCTGAGCACTTTTAAGTTTGAGCAAAATTTGATCCACTGGATCAATAAACGTCCACAAGGTGTGCGTGACCGATTTGTTTGGAATTGAAAATTCAAGAGGGATAGTTTGAAGGTGTCTGTGGATAGAGACGTGTTCAGAGTCGTATTGTTTAGGAGGAACAATTGAGCATCTAAAGAACTGCTGTAAGGAGTGAAAAATCATCCTTCAAGAGTCAAGTTGAAGGAATTTCTTCTGTAAGGACTGCGTGACAGAGTATGTTGATTCAGGAGCTTAGGAGGATTAGTTCAAGTGTGTTTGTAGAAGGGTACAAAGAACTTTCACAAGGTGTGCGTAGTCATCCACAAGAATCCAAGTTGTGGAATAAAACATGTTGCAAGGTGTGCACAGTGATAGCTTCGACTAAGTGTCGAAGATAAATGCTCTAAGGAGAAATCTTTTGAAGGAAGAACAAGCTTTGGAGTGAGAGAGGGTGAGAATTATTCTATAGGGAGGAATCCTTGAATATTATCCAATTTAACGGGTAATATTCATGCAAGATGCAGTGGGATAATTCCATACCATCAGATCTGGGAGAGTTGCATGGAGGTTAGTCATAGAATCATATCAACACTTTGTGGTTCAGAGTGTTTGAAGTGTTCAAAGAAGTTGGCTCGCCAAATTTTCAAAGTCATGAAGTGATCCTAGACATTGGTTGTGAGGAGATACGTGGCAGCAGATTAAGGATTTTAGGAGACAGAGTTTTAGAGGAATTTTGTGGAGTGAGAAGAACCTTTGCGGAGTCGCAAAGGCCAAAGTAGTCTGCACTGTTAGATCCAGGAGGACATGTGGCAGAGATCCGCACATTCATAGGAACGCATTTCACAAGGAGACAAGGGATGAGGTCATGAAATATCTGAAGTCTGAAGTTATGAAGAGGGTTGGCCCACGGTCATAGCATGTGGTTATATTGGAGAAGATTCTAGCATGGGGCTAGCACTCTCATTTTGGTGTTGCCAAAAGTGCCAGAGAGAAGACTTGCGGGTAGTTTGAACCTGCAAGTGACATCAACGGGACCTGTGTGTATTTTTTCAGGGTCTATTGGAGGCCCGAAGAGCTAATTTGTCTCAATGTTTTTAAATATCCTTGACCATGAGGTTGCAGAATCCCCAGGAGGGAAGGGGGGTTGAATAACCAAATCTCTAACCCAATATTCATCGACAAACCCATGTAAGTCAAAAATATCATTACCTTGATCTTGATGACTAAGACATAGACGTTGGTTCCTTATACATATGATAATATTATGTAGGGTGGAGAATATTAGGGCCAAAATCCACTCATGCAAATCAGATTTAAAAAACTAGAAATGAAGTAATATTCAACTTTAGGTTTGGCATAGTAATCATGTAGAAAAAACCATAAAGGGAAAATATTGCATGATCATACAAACCCAAAATTATTTATAGCACCCAAATAAATTCTCCCTCAAATTTGAGATTCAAATACTTACATAAATTTTGATAAGAAGGGGCACCTTGCCAAGCTTGGAAATATTTGCACTAGGAGTTCCATGTGTTGGAATATGGGGCCACCACTTTTCCTTTTGAATCTTCCATGTTGTGGTCATAAATACCACATTGTTACACATTATTTTGGTCACTCTGGTGATGTCTCTACAGTATTGTATTCATCCTCCCACAAGGACTTCTTACCTGAGAAAAGTGACTGTTGTCTTCCTCCAAAAAACACATTTTTAAGATGAGTTCGCAGGTTGCCTATGTTACAGGGTGCAAAAATCCCTCATTCTCGTAGGCCACCCACACTTAGGGTGCAAACTATTCACAGTCTTCTCCATAGATAGGGTGCGAACCTATTTTTAAGTTTGGAAAGGAGAAGAGGTCACGAAGGTTCTAGAAGGGGATCTTCTAGAAAATGAGTTGGAATTCACATGGTTGACATCCTACTGACTTCTCAGATTTGGTGGGATCATCTTCATCCATGTAACCATCCCTCCTTCTCCTATATATTGAAAGGTTTTTCATGGAAAAGGTTAAGCAATATTGAATGAAGAATTCGTGAAAGAATTCTGTGAAGAACCCTGCTTGGAAAGAAGCTTGAAGACTCTATTTGGTCTATCAAGAGGTATTGGATCTTCTTCATGCAAGTGAAAAGAAAGTGTGTGTGTTGGAACCAAGTGTCATTGAAAGGAAGCTTGAGACATCAAGGAGATCAGGTTGTATCTTCTACCTTCATTTAATATAATACAACAACATGTCCCTTTCCCATAAAACCACTCTTATTTTATTACATAACTCCCTGATCATATGCATAGGTTGAATTGAATATACTTTGTTATCTTCACTTTGGTTGGTTTGTGTTGTCTTGGGCCTAACGTCACAAGATAACCAGAGCGAAGCAGGAGCAACAAAGACCTAAGGAAGAGATATAAAGGTATGTCACTCATTCCTTCTTATTAGTAGATTCAATGACTACAACTTAAGGAAAGAGTCATGTCCTGTCTTGTTTTGTTCTAGATCCAAGTGGATCTAGGGAGATCTATTATTGTTCACACCTACCAATTTATCCGATAAAAAAATTGGCGACTCCACTGGGGATACAACCCATTTTTGGTGGTTTTTTCTTGGCCATTTTCTCTTAACCTACCATTTTTCATTCCCATCAATCTCTAAGTCTTGAGGAGACCCTTACAGACTCCCTGGATCCAGAAGTTCCCTCAGAAGTTTTGTCTTTTTTCCAAAGTTTTCTTGATTACATACCTTCTCGCACTGCACCCTTCTGTAGCCTGTGAGAACCATTAAAGTTCTCACCATGTTGTTCAATTCCGTGTGAACTTATTGCATTCTGACTGTGTCTAGCCTATGAGAATCCTTGATTCTCGCACTGTACTCCACTGCCAGCCTGCGAACCTAAGTATTTTGTGTCCTTAGATGCCCATATTTGTTTGTGTGTCTAGGAAGAACTTCTCTGGCCAGTGATTGAATGTTTCTTGACTTCAAATCTCGTGAATGATTAAGCTCTTCTTGATCATGTTTTCTCAATTTTTACCTCTTGACCTTTTCGCAAGAAGGGTATAATCTTCGGTTTTGAAATCCGAGTGCTTGTTTGGTTGGGAGCCTTTGATTGATTTAAAAGATGAGATCAAATGTTCTTTTCAATTGCTTATTACTTGGAAATTTGTTACCCATTTTCATTTGAAGAGACTGGTCTTGTCAGTTTGTTGATTTTGTCTTCATTGGAAGATTGGTTTGGGTGTTTGTTGTGTATTTTTTTTTCATTGGTTTCTTACTTTTTCTTAGTTCCATCCTTGTTGCTTGGTTTCTAATAAAAATTAAAGACATTTTATTTTTTTTAAGCAACTTGTTATTAAAAAATATTGGCATTCAAGTACTAAAAAAGAATGAATAGGGAATTTCCATTGTTCATGGTTGTTTGATATTACATTTTAGAGAAGATCATACATTGTAGTTCACATTGTTCTAGAAAACTCCTCTCTCCCTCCTGTAAATAGGAGTCATCGAACAAGAATTTGTCTCATTTATTCCTATTTATGCATTGTTGGGTCAGGGTCTCACACAACATTGGTTTCATTTCCATCTCCTTTTGAGTAACAACAACCTTTAATAATATTGCGCAATTTTAAAATTTAACTAGTAACTCTTTCTAGGAATCTTTTACACCAACATTAGCTAGGCTAGAGCTTTGGAATAGGTAGTGAGACACACTCTCCAAAGAAAAAAACACACAATAGTATCTTGTGATAAGGAGTGTCAAATTCCATTTGCAGCATTTTGTTCTGGGAAGCACTTCTTACACAAGGGTCAAACCCGAGGTCACATTGAGATTGACAAAGTTACTCACACTGCTTTGTTGATATCAGTGTAGAGATTGCATGTATTACGAGGGTCACTTGAAGGTATACCCACAATGATGAGTGGAAGCCTCTCAAGATAATTTCGAGCTAGATACCCTACCCTTGCATGTGGATCGGATTATCGACTATTCCCCCAGTCATTATTGTCGTTGGTGGTAACCTAAGTAGCCTATCTGCTTAGGGTCTTACACAAGGTGACTGTGAAGGGGTAAGTCTTCACGATACCTAGAATCGACGTTGGGAAGACTCACTCGGGCTCCTTGGAGGGTATACCCACGATTGTGTGTGGGAGCTTGCACCAGGGTGTAAGTCCGTTAAGTAGGTCATCAACGTAAATTTTCCACCCTACTCCAACCCTTTCTTGTCTCATCGTTGCGACATTGGATTTCATAACTAGCTAGTGACTTCAGAATTGGAAGGTCTTGTTTGCTTGGTTTTTCTTCTTAGATTTTACTAGAATATGTTGTTTGTTTACCCAAGTTGGCCATATAATTTCTTTTGTAAGACTCTAACTTGATCACAATTGACCCTCCACGCCATTCACATAGAATGCAAGGCCTAACCCCAGAAGATCTAGAAGGTTCTCAACCCTTGCCTACCAACTCACTGGAGGGCTCTCCTCAATAGAGTGAAGTCCAATATGTCACCACTCCACAAGTGGAAAGAACTAACTCTTTAGAATGGTTTCAAATTACCAGTTCTCAAGAGGACTTCTGACTTCCTACCAACTCTGAGAGATGTATTGTTCGAGTGAATTCTTTTGGAGATCTAGTTGTTCAGTCTTCTGGATCACCAACGAGACATTTCATAGGACCTGAAGGTCAAGATCCTTTTTGGACAACTGTCATTTTTAGACAGGATCTCTTTGGCTCAGGAGCAAGCATTGATATCACTGTCGCACCTGAGCTGCCCAAAACATTTGATCCAGACACAATACGTTTTACTATTGCATATTATTTTCCTGGTACAGACACTCCGTCAGATAACCAAATCTTGACTATCCCTCTACAAATGGTCCATTACACAATGGTCCCAGATACTATGAATCCTCGCACTGAGATTACAACAGCTAGCCAAGCCCCCATTGGCACACCTCTTTCGCCTATATTCACCCCAACCCTTCCACCCGGATATCATGCGTTGAATGCTTCTATTCCCGCTCCTACACAAATCACATTCGGGACTCCTGGTGGTTCCACTCCTTCTGGGCACCATCTTCCCGGTTTCATTCCGAAACTTCCTCAACCCCCTTTCAGAGGACCTCTTCCATCCTCTATTGGAGCCACTGATCCTAGTGGTGCCATCCCATCTTTCACACCTAATTACCAGATTCCTGTTGGTGGACAATTTCACCAAGGAGGCCAAACTCAACCCCCTTTTGCAGGATGAATCCCAATTGGGATGAAACCCCTGATTGGAGGGAAACCCCCACTGACCCCACCCTATGGAAAAAACATACCTCCATCCTTGGCATAGTATTGGAATTATCTTATACAACATAATCCTCAATCGACTGGGGGGAAACAGCCTCAAGCTAACTCCATCATACCCCCAAGTACAGGACAACCATATACAGGCATGTCTAATCCTATTTGGGGCTCGAACGCTCAACCCCATGCCCCTGTTCAAGGGTACAATCCTATGAATTACTTTCCTCCACACCAACCACCAAATCTACCTGGATCTTCACATTATGTGAAAACTGCTTATGGTCCCACTGGTCTACTGACGAGACTTCGTCCCCAAAGTCACCAGTACCCACATGTGAATAGACAATTACCCTTCTTAGCCACCCTAAACCTCCCTGATTTGTCAAGGATTTTAAATGATCCGATCTGTCACTCTCCTCAATGGTCCACCATACCGACCAAATTACCATCCGACATCCCTAAATTTGATGGTAAATCGAGAGAGGACCCGAACAATCATGTAATGAATTTTCACCTTTGGTGCTCATCCAACTCCTTGATGGATGACTCTATTCATTTACGCCTTTTTCAGTGAACCCTCATAGGTTTTTCCGCGAAGTGGCATATCGAATTACCACAAGGCTTCTTCAATGACTTCAACACCCTCGCTGTGGCTTTCCTCACCCACTACCAGTTACTGATTCTCTACGAAACAGGAACCGAGATTTTGAGTTCTTTCAAACAAACCAAAGCCACTCATATCTCTGATCACATTCATGAGTGTTGATGGAGATGACGTCTCATCAAACTCGAACTTCCCGATCAGTTTCTGGCAGAATGGTTCACGAAATCATTCATGAACGACATCGTGTGTGACATCGCCATGGGTGGAGTTGTCACAGAAGAACATGCAATCAGTCATGCCCAATACCTAGACCTAGTTTACTCACAAACGGGTACTCTTTATGACTTACTCCCTGACGCACCTCTTCCTTCTACTTCTACTACTTCAACTACTCCTACTGCTTCTCATGCAGCTGATGGTGTGATTGGCACTTTCCATGCCCAACCTCATTTTGTCCAAACCTCTAGCAACAACCCCAAATCCATTTCTTCTAATGTTCAAAATGATTTGTCTCTTACCCCTCCCATCAGAAATACTTTTGACGTAAACTTTGTCCAATCAACCCCCACCGGCAAAAATAAATCCAAAAAAGGAAAGAGTAAGAACAAGGAGGATAAAAAAAATCCACAAAATGAGAAAACCAAAACCTCACTAGTTGATGATAGGGATAAGAGAAAACCCCTATACCCTTGTCTTATCTATGGTGATTATCACTACACTAAGGATTGTCCACGATGAGCTGAGGTTACCAAGTTCCTTCAAGGGACCACGAAACCACCCACTCCAGCCGTATTGTCACAACCCTTCCCTTCTCAACAACAGGCCCAATTGGTCATTCATGACCAACCTCCCCCTCCAATACATCGTATGTCTTAATGTGTACAGGTGATTCAAAGAAGAATTACATCACACTTACCACTCGAGCCAAAGATTATCCTTCCTCCAAAGAGAAGGTTGATGCAATACCTACTTCGTTGGTCCAACCATCTCCCACAAATCCACCTACCAACAATCCTCTTCATCTCAAACGATCGAGCCTAGATACAATTCTTCACCCTCCTCCAAAGGGTGTTGTTCAAAAATTAGCTTTCAATCCCCATGCACATGCTGCCCATAACTACAATATTCTCGAAGATCTGGCCCAAGCACCATCCACAATATCAGCCCTCGAAGTCCTTCAGAGTTGTCCTATACAACGGAAGGCATTGTTGAAATCTATTGGTGGAATCGACCCCACGGATACTAATTTAATAATTTTTGACTTGGAATATCACATTCCAAGGTTACCCCCTCAACTTGCATTCCAAATACAAGTTATTGTCTCCGACAAAAAAATTTGTAGAACAAGTATTAATGAGGGTGCCTCGACTTGTGTCATGTCTATTACCTACTGGAAATCCATCGGCTCTCCTCCTTTGATTGAATCCCACAACATGCTCAAAGCCTTTAATGGCTCTGGTTTTAAGCCTTATGGTGTCCTCCCTTCATTGCCTATTACGTTAGAAGGAAAAAGGGTCCAAGTTAAAGTGGAGGTCTTTGACGCTCCTCTTGATTATAATCTTGTACTTGGTTGTAGCTGGATTGATTCCACGTGTGTAGTTGTGTTGACTCTTTTCCATGTCGTGTGTTTCCCACCTCAAGGAAAAGTCATTACCGTAGACCAATTGGACTTCTTTCACTCTGATGCACGTGCTGGCATCATACCTTTCATTGCAAATCCCCCCCAGATACGAGAACATCGGTGTGGGTCTTCTTAAAGATTCCTCGTTAATGGGTACTTTCCCCGTCCCACCACCTAATGTTCCACATCCATTTGTCGCCTCGATCAACATGATCTTCACCTCTGTTCATGAAACCCCTACATCTTATGACCCATGGATGGTACCTAACCCCGATGATCATCTTCATTATGGCAACAAAATGCCTTTGATTCTGGTCGAATCCTCTTATCAAGCCATTCAATTGACAACCGCTTCTACCCCCTCTCTTTGTGATTTATCTCCATATCCATTTTGTGTCATTTTTCCCACAGACAAGATGATTATGTCTATTATGTCCATGGAAGACACCCCTTGGGATGATGGAAATCATCGTTCCATCCTCTTCCTGGAACCACACAACATCGGGGGTTACCAACGGATCTCGACCCCGTTGACCGTTGTCATCATTTCTACCATTCTCGAGTCTACACATGATTTGTTCTATGAAGGGAACTTAAGTAATATCTCACCCACCATCCCCTTCGACATATCCATAAAACCTGGAATTGTTGAAAATGTGCATATCGGAGCTTCGTGTTCCCATGATGAAGTTCTCACTTACAAGTCTCTTTTCCAAGAATTTTGTGACGTCTTCGCATGGAGCTATCAATAAATGTCGAGGATTGACCCGGACATTGTGGCACATGAGATTAAGACATACCTGGGTGCTAAACCCGTCCGGCAATGACTTCGTCCGGTCCACCCACATAAAGCAACCGTTATCAAGCTTGAAGTTAAGAAACTTATCAAAGATGGCTTTATTTACCCTGTGGCTCTAACTGACTACATTTCTAATCTTGTTCCAATTGACAAGAACAAGGCACAATCCGCGTGTGCATTGATTATAGGGACATTAACAAAGCTTGTCCTAAAGACAACTTTCCTACCCCCTTCATTGACCAGATCGTTGATGATTGTGCTGGAAGTGAAATCGTATTTCTGATGCATGGTTTCTCTGGATATAATCAAATCAATATCGTTCCCATGGACCAACACAAGACCACTTTTATTTATCCTTGGGGCACTTTCTCCTACCGAAAACTTCCATTCGGTTTAAAGAATGCCAGTGCAACTTTTCAGCGTGCTATGTCTTATGCCTTCCATGATATAAATCACATTGTGCAGCCATATCGCGATGACTTACCCACTCATTCCATGCACCATCTAGATCATCCAATACACCTCCACAACATTTTCCTTTGATGTCGGTTTTACCATATACGCTTGAATCCCCAAAAATTTGTTTTCTATGTAGAATCCAGCCGACTTCTAGGCTTTATTGTTTCACGTCAAGGGACCCGGGTAGATCCTTTGAAGGTCGAGGTGATTCTCAATCTCCCTCCTCCTTCCTCACTTCGCCAGTTACAAAGTTTGCAAGGGAAGGAAAACTTTCTCTGTCGTTTCATCCCAAACTATGTTGAGCTAACTCTTGGATTTATGCGACTGCTCAAGAAAGGTTCTGAGTTCATATTGGATACCACTGCCAACACATATTTTGAATCTTTGAAACTGTCTTTGACACATACCCCACTACTCTTCCCACCTGATTATAGTCGAGATTATTTCCTTTACCTCGCAGCCTCAGAATATACCATCGCTATGGTTCTCATCCAGGAGGATGATTCTCATGATGAACATGTGATTTATTACTTGAGTCAAAGTCTCACGACTACCAAAACCAAGTATTTACATGTTGAAAAACTGGTCTTGGTAGCTGTCCAAGCTGTTCAATGTTTCCAACACTATATCCTCTCTCGCAAGACTATGGTAATTTCTAACTGCAACCCTATGTAGCACATTCTTACACGCCAATTGCTAGGGGGAAAATACTCCAAATGGATCGTAATACTCCAAGAGTTTGACTTAGAATTCGAACGTGCTAAGTCCAAGAAATCCTTGGTGTTTGTCGAGTTGATATGCGACCTTTCCTACTCTGAGACGAAAAATGTAGCAGCAGATTCATTACCTGATGAATCCCTTTTCTTGATTAGTTTCGATGACCTTTGGTATAGAGATACCATCATATATCTCCAGACCCATAATTTTTGGCCCAATTTGTCTAGCACTGACCATCGTCAAATACACTACCAAGCATGTTAGTATATTATCCTCGGTGATACTCTTTATCGTCGTGGGATTGACTCCATTTTTTGATGTTGCCTCACATTTGATGAAGCCGAGAAAGACCTCAATGACTTCCATTCTGGAGCCTGTGCTGACCACATGTATGGGAATGATACTGCCCAAAAGATCTTATGAGCAGGGTATTTTTGGCCTTCTTTATTCAACGATTGTATAATTGCCATCCAAAAATGCCACGCTTGCCAAACCTACAACAATAAAATATGATCACACCCTGCTCCTCTACACCCTGTGGTCTCCGTTGGTCCTTTTGCGAAATGGGTTATCAATTTCATGACATGTTACCCTCACTCGGCCAGGGGGCATGGATACATTATTGTAGCCGTAGATTATTTTACGAAATAGGCCGAGGCAATGCCAACATTCAACAATATCGGAAGGACTACAACATTATTCATATTCAATCACATCATTGCTCATTTTGGTGTTCCTCAGGCTATCATTACTGATCACGATAGTCACTTTAGAAACTTCATGATGTCCAAACTCACTAAAAAGGTGGGTCTTCGCCATGAAAACTCAACACCCTATTACCCATAAGCCAATGACCAAGTCAAATCAACAAACAGGTCCTCATTACCATGCTTCGATGAAAGATAGGGATTCACAAAATGAGTTGGCACACGATGTTGATTTTAGCATTGTGGGCTTACCGGACATCCGTTAAGTCTGCTACCGGGTTTACACCATTATAGTTATTTTATGGTCTAGAAGCCATCTTGTCAATTGAATGTGAGATACCCTCCCTAAAACTAGTCGTCAAACTTCTCCCAAACACTTCTACCAAAGAAAAACGTCTATTGTATCTCATATGCTAGGAGCCAGAAAATTTGAAGCTATGTGGCAAGGTCCTTATATCGTCAGACGAGTTTTGGAGAAAGGAGATTATGAGTTGGTGGACTACGATGGTATCCCTTTGAGTGAACCCATAAATGGGTTGTACTTAAAGAAATAGTATGCCTAAGATCACCTGTGCATGAGTGCTTGTATTTTATTGTATCATACTTTTTGTGTGTTACTGTAGTATGCTTTTTCATTATTTGGTCTCTGCCCTCGACCACTTATGTTACATTGTGCTTGGCTTCTAGATGTCGGATTCTTCACTACCCCACATTGGCTTTGCTGATGGCGCTAACCGTAGTACTCAGAACCTTGCTTCTACTGCATGGGCAATTTACACACCTACAAACGAACTTATCAGTCTACGAGGTGTGTGCCTTGGTCCTGCGACCAATAATATTGCAGAATATAGCATCGTCGTTGAATTGTTGATTGATGCTATTTCGCTTGGTATCTGCCACCTAGTTATATGACTCGATTCACAGCTAGTAGTACAACAACTAAGTAATTTCTATGCTATTCGAAGTCGTACATTATTATGGGTATATCTATGAATTCACCTCTTGGAACGTTATTTTTATTATATTGAGTATCAACACATTCCTAGATGTCTAAATACATTGACTGATGCATTAGATAACTATGTGTTAGACAGACATTTGTGCCATTTATAAACCAATCACACATCACATCTATCACACAACAAAAAATAAGCTAGTAGAAGCCATATATATGTATATAACGATGAAACGTTTTTACAAAAAGTTTCTGTCCAAGGACCAAAATCTCAAAATACAAAGCCCATAGCTTCTACAAAATAGCGTCACGGATGACGCTCATGATAACACACAACTTCTCGGGCTACCCTACGAAGTAGTCGACTGATAGACTCAGACACGCCCACAGTATGGCACTAGTAACGTCTAGGGATCTCCCCAATAGTAATATCCGAGATGTCCATGGTCAACCCCTCCAAGTTCTGCTCCACTGCGTCATAACCTTCAGCATCCCATCTCGTGATTGGAGCCGCCTCTCCTCATTGTTGAATACGAGATGTTCCTGGAGGTTGATATGGCCCCACATCTGTGTCATCAAAAAGAGATTTTTTGATAAGTTCTTGGAGAAGCATAAAAACATTTCATATGATAAAACTTGCAAAAACATTTAAAAAGAACAAAATGTGTACTTATTACCTAAATCACCCCACTGCGCATCCTCAGGTAGGGCCAAATCCATATCCCCTCGGAAATCCAAACCAACATATGCATAGTTCTCAATCATCAACATTTGTTGCCTCAACCAGTCCAAAAGTGAATCATTGTACTTGATTATGGGCCCTGCTACATGTCGAGCCATGAGGTTGCACCACCTCAACATCCTAGGATCCTGTGGAGTTGGTAAACCCCAATCAACCTGTAGTYGTAGTAGTGAKACCCTCTCGAAGAAGAATCACACCAAAAGTGATCCGTACCCAAACTGCTTCAAGTTCCCCTTTCTGCACTTCGTCAATTGTCTCTTCATACTGCAGAGAACTGCATCTGACCAGTTGAAGACCCGAGGCTCTGTACACTCTATGGCATATTGTAAGTATTTTTGGAGAGCCATGTGTGGATCCACGCTCCCAGCCATGTGTGCAATAGTGAACAATATGGCCTGCAGGGTCAAATCTTGGAGCCCCCAAATAGAAACCTTACCCTTGCTTCTTTCCTCCTCAGGAACACAATACTGGCGACAATACTCACTCATAGGGAGTCCACCGCCTTGGCCACTGGTCAAGCTAGCATGGTATCCACGTCGTGACAACCCCATTAGAAAATAGATATCCTCGATATCTAGGGTCAACGTATGGACTCCCACGTGAAATAAATGTTGTTCCACATCCCACATATGGACTAGGTATTCCAAAAATCTGAGTTGGGCTCTCATACTCAGAATCTTGAATAATTTCAATAGCCTATAGTCCCAGAGGGCAGCGACTGTACCCAGGTCATTCCTGACAATGGCATCATCCTCCTCATGTTCTCTTTCTCTCCACTCCAACATTGTGATGGTCAAACACCTRCACAAGAGCCATGAGAGAAGAGTCAACAACTTGTTTCAAACTTTTGCATAGTTTTTATTGAGCAAAAATTAACTTTAAAATCCATGTTTTGGCCCTCACAGGTGAGCCTTTCGCACAATGTGAGATTCTCACAGGTAAAAATCCCTTTTTACCCATATTTATTCACTTTTTACTATTTTTTATTGATTTTTTATATTATTTTTATTGCTTTCCTTATAAAACCTAATGCCCTAATAGCCTTGTGAGTATGGTTTTTTGAAGATATAGCAACTTCGAAGTCCGAACGAAGGGGTACGGGTGTTTTTTCTTTTTGTCGCAAGTACGATTACTTTTTTAGGGTTTTGTAGGAAAAACCTCGAGCTTAGTCTTCATTCGTTCTCGTGCTCGAAAATATATGAGAACGTAACCGAGTATACTTTTCTCATCATTTTGTATTCGTTATGGTAACATGAAAATGATGAACCTAAGGGAGTATCCTTTAAGCTCTTTTCACGCTCCATAAAAATGAAAATATTTCCGAGCGATCTTGTTCTCTTCGAACTCGTTAAAGTATCTGAAGAAAACATTTGATGGGCGATATTTTATCATTTTTTTGGTCTCGTCGAAATTATTTACAAACAAGGAACTGGGAGATTTCTCTTTAAGTGATTTTCAGACTCTCAAAACATGAAAAACTCTCGAGTTTTCTATCCTTGGACTCGTTAAACAAACATCGACAAACCTGTAATGTCACTGATCCAATCCTTCCTAGGGTTCGTTAAATATACTCTGAGGGACTCATCCAAAGGATGAGCTTACATAAATAAGAATATGTTATCCTCCTCAAGTTTGCGTAAAAATAAAGAGGTACTCGCTAGAGATGGTGGGGGAAATTTTGGGAAAGGGATGTGTTTTCATATTCATATTGATGGAAGTAAGCATCACTCTTGAACATGAGACCCCCTATTTGTCATTTTAATCTGGGTTGGGAAATCCATTTGTCTCTCGTTCGACTTGCTACAAGGTCATATCTTGGGTTGTATTTGAGTCAGTGCTACCAAGTCCTTTGTCGTGTCGTTCATATGTTCAAGAGAGGTTCACACAAGCCCTCTATTGAGTCAGCCATCTGTAGTTGTCCATTCTTACAATGTCAGCCTTCCCTGTGTCTGTTTCGACTCGTATTCATACTTTGTCTCATCCTCAAAATATGTTACTTATTTCATGTCATTGATGGGGGATATATCAAGGCCTTCCTGTGACGATTCTTGTTCCAT
The DNA here is from genome assembly GCA_009831015.1 of Picea engelmannii. Taxonomy (NCBI): domain Eukaryota; kingdom Viridiplantae; phylum Streptophyta; class Pinopsida; order Pinales; family Pinaceae; genus Picea; species Picea engelmannii. The sequence continues at coordinate 602,889 of ML777810.1, forward strand.
TGACTCCAACTCATTATCTGGAAATGATACATAGAAATCATTTAGTACCTTGGAACCTACATGCCTTAATGGTAGGTCTCTTCGCTTTCAACATGGGTTTCACATCATTGATCCCTGATTGAGAGATTCCGCTGAGTGCTCGACTTCATCTCTTTCATTCGCATTCATTCAGATTGTACTTCTGTACCTTGGGAGTCATTGACATCAATGGTGATTTCCCTCGTACTTGTTAACAGTTTTCATCAATGACCGGTAATCAAGTGGTTTCTACCATGTTCAACTTCAACACATGTAATCGCATGGCTAGATTCTTACTTTCAGGTGACGGGATTGAAGACCCTGGGTCTCATCTTTTTGATCCAGGCTGCTATGGAGTATGTATGATTTATGTCAGCACATAGATCCTCTGTGTGTGTCACGTGGCTATGTCGTATTAATTCAAGTCTTCTCACATAGATCCATAGTGTATTCCTGATGGCTATGTAGCATTTTGATGGCATGGATCCACGATGTATGATTGGTGGCCATGACTTACATTTATGATTCCATTCATTTGTGATCTGAGCATGAGAATTCCTACCTCAGAACTGGTATTATATTCTGCAGATGCTTGGTTGTTGACAGGTTTCTGATTAGGTGTGCTCCTGGTTTCTACCACACACACGCAATTTAAAAAGTATTTCGGTTGTCACATATTCCAGCCTCATACTTTGGGGGGCATTCTGTTACACATTATTTTGGTCAATCTAGTGATGTCTCTACAGTGTTGTATTTAGGCTCCCATAAGGACTTCTTGCCTGAGAAAAGTGACTGATGTCTTCCTCCAAAAAACACATTTTTAAGATGAGTTTGCAGGCTGCCTATGTTAAAGGGTGCGAAAATCCCTCATTCTCGCAGGCCACCCACACTTAGGGTGTGAACTGTTCGTAGTCTGCTCCATAGATAGGGTGCGAACCTATTTTTAAGCTTGGGAAGGAGAAGAGGTCACGAAGGTTCTAGAAGGGGATCTTCTAGAAAATGACTTGGAATTCACATGGTTGGCATCCTACTAACTTCTCAGATTTGGTGGGATCATCCTCATCCATGTAACCATCCCTCCTTCTCCTATATATTGAAAGGTTTCTCATGGAAAAGGTTAATCAATACTGAATGAAGAATTGGTGAAAGAATTGTGTGAAGAACCCTGCTTGGACAAAAGATTGAATACTTTATTTGGTCTATCAAGAGGTATTGGATCTTGTTCATGCAAGTGTAGAGAAAGTGTGTGTGTTGGAACCAAGGGTCACGAAAAGGAATCTTGTGACATCAAGGTGATCAGGTTGTATCTTCTACTTTCATTTAATATAATACAACAGCATGTCCCTTTCCCATAAAATCACTCTTATTTTATTGCGTAACTCCTTGATCAGATGCATAGGTTGACATTGAATATACTTTGCTATCTTCACTTTGGTTGGTTTGTGTTGTCTTGGACCTGACGTCACAAGAGCATCAGAGTGAAGTGGGAACAACAGAGACCTAAGGAAGTGATATAAAGGTATTTCACTCATTCCTTCTTATTAGTAGATTCAATGACTACAACTTAGGGAAAGAGTCATGTCCTGTCCTATTTTGTTTTAGATCCAGGTGGATCTAGGGAGATCTGTTAGTGTCCGCACCTACCGATTTATCCGATAACACACATAGTTGAATATGATTATTCCACACATACATTAAGTCAACCCTTCTATTCTTAGTGTGGCAGTATGACACTTTCTAGGATTGTCATATGCACCTATAGTCTCTATTTACTATTCACGTCAATGTTATATCTTGACCCACCATGCATATGTGTCATCCTTGTCTCATAAATAATTTTATCATGTCTAGGAAAGGATTTATGCAATTCAAAACATGAAGAAGGAAATCCCCACGGAGAGGTGGATTGAAAATACATTATAAGGTTCAATTAAATTCTTGTAGATTTTGAGGCGTTAATACTTAGAGTAATTTTGATAAACTAAGGGTCCCTTTACCTATGTTAATTCCACGTTCCATATCTTGGAAATTCCACTCGTCTTCTCCATTCCCCCTTGTCGATTCCATTCATTCCATCTCATAGTATTTCACTGGTTCACCTATCCTAGCACTTTACATTGTTGATATCATCATGTTGGCATGGCAACATCAATATGACACATGACATTTGACCCTTGATCATCATGGTGTTGAAGTGGGGTACATAGGTTTCCAATATGGGTTCTACTCACATTGTAAGGTGTTCAAAGGATATCTTATAGAGCCTAAACATAAGTCCTTGAATTTACTTGCACTCTATGGACCTATAATATTATAGAACCTAATCTAATATAGGAATAATTCTATGATATGAGTTATGCAACATAAGAAAAATAAGTGTTGAAAACTACCTATCATAACTCTTTTCATTAGTAGCCTTAAAGGGATGTCATGTGCATAGGTTATATGAGAATGTTGTTGGTTGGTGCATTGGAGAATGGTTACATGGATATGTGTAAGACTTAGAGAATTCCAGGTGACTGTATAGTCACATTAATGTGATTACTTAGTTTTTCATCACATTATATAATATAAAATGAGTATTTGTTGAAGAGAGAGAGTTAATCCTTCAAGAATTGATATTGGGTATTTGATATTGAGATCAACGACTTAAATGGTGGATATTCACTCCTAATATATGTTGTAAAATTTTTCAAAAAACTTGAAATTTGTTACCAAAAACTGCCAAAAACCTTGAGATTTGTTACCAAAAATTTGTAGCATATAGTTCTAGGAGTCTTCCTTGAGATTGTGCTTACAGTGGATGTTCAAAAATTTATATTGGGTATTAAATTAGTGAAGAGACGTTTTGGATGAAAGTCATAATTTTGGTGTGAGATGGGATGGGTAATGGATAGACTAAGCGTAGGGAGCATAGATGGGTTGAATAAGGTAGATTTATTGCGTACTAAGGTCACCATGTTTACACCTATTATGCCTTGGAAAGGTTAAGAATTTCTAGAGAACATAAAATTTTTAAATCCTTATGTGACACTCCCCTTACGAAACAAGGACTTGTATCATTTTTTCTTTATTACATTGTTCTTTTCAATGTTGTATAGGTGTACTAATTAGTGAACTGTGACATTTGCATGGTATTTTTAAAATTTGGGTCATTTTACTTCCATTTATCTGCATAATTATCTCATACTTTTTATCATTAGCAGTCCACACATAGTAATCTATCCAGAAATTGTTTCTTTTCCTAAAACCTCTTGCTCCTTTCCATAGCTAGTTTTCATCAAAGTTGAAATTCTTGCATTTCATTTTCCTCTTGCATGGTTTAAAGAGTCGAGTCGAAACACCATCAGTTTCACAACCACTCCTTTGAGCAACAACAACCTAAAATCAAGCGCTAATTAAACTTTATCTAGCAACTTTTCTAGGGCTCTTGAAACCCATCTTAGCCTAGGTGTAGAGCCTTGGAATAGGATTGTGAGAACAAATTTCTAAAGTTTCTAAACAAACATAAAATTTTGAGTTAGGGAGTGAAATCCAGTTTCTATATCATTGACTTTGGGAATCCCTTCTAACACAAGTGTCAAGAATGAGGTCACATTGGGGCTGACAGACTAATCAACCCTGCTTTTTTGGTATTGGTGTTGATTGTCTATTGTCCCCCCTCTGCTTTGGTATAGTAGGTGGTACCATAGAGACCATAATATTTTAGACTTCCTACACAAGGTGACAAGACAGGGAAGTTGGTGTTGTACCTGGGATCAACATTGGCTAGACTCACTCAGACTCCTTGGAGGGTTTCCCACTACTCAGTGAGGTAACTTGCACTGGGATGTTAGCTCGTTAAGAAGTTTGTCAACGTAACTTTCCCACATACCAAAAATCATCCCCTTCATGCATCAATCTTGTAATGTTGGATTCCATCACAAACTACTACTTCTTTGTGAGAAGGTTTGTTTGCATGCTTGACTCCTATATTAATTATCATGTGTTGTTTTTTCTCCTTAGTTGGCCTTATGATTGAGTTTGTGTCTAATGGAATCAATTCCAGGGAAATTCCTCATTTGATCAATACATTTTGGATATATTGTCATTGATGTCAATAGTCATTGTGACGATCTGTTGTTAATGATGAATTACCAAAGATAAGATTTTCATTCATGAAACAATATATCATTTTGTAGAAGATGTCAAATAATATGCAGAGATCAAAAGCGCAAGCTCGGGAGGAGGAGAAAATAGTATGAAGATCAAAGATCAGAAAGAAAATCGCATTGCATAGTATATCAGAAGAAGAGAACAATATGAAGAAATTCATGATTATTGTTGATCACGATAGGATCAACAATGTTCCTATGATAAATTCTTAGGAGGGTTAGCGAATGAAGATAAAATCTCAGAAGAGATGGCACAATGAATTTCAGAAGAAACGTTGGACGAGCAGTCAAACAATATATAATGACTAATGTCAAACAAAGATTAAAGCTCAGGAGAGTTAACGAATGAAGATCAAAAGCTCAGAAGAGATGGCATGATAAAACTCAGTTCAAATCAAGACCGTTGGATATACAAGCTAGATCAATGGAAGGGATGAATTGTGGGGAGTGAAATCATAATTAAACTACTCGCCAGTTAAAATCCTGCAATTTGCTTAGATTGTCAAATCTCATACCTTCAAAGATATACGACTGCAATTGATCCAACAAATGACCAGTTTAAGTTAGATTAAATCATGACCGTCAGATGTGCAATCACCAAATCTATGGCAGGGATAGATTGCAGACATTGAAAGGAGAATTAAACATCATGCTTGTTCCAATCCCGCAATTAGTTAGGAATTTCCGATCTTATAGCTTTGAAGATCAACGATTGTGGTTAACTCACCAACAACACACAACTTCCAATTTCGTAGTTTGGGTGACGAGTTAAATCACTCGCAAGTCATAGTTCCACAATCAATGTCAACCATTGATCTTCTTCAAGAATATTCACAACCGTTGAATCACTTTTAAGTGGAAGGACAGGATAAGAAGGACAAAACAATTGAGAATTCGATTAACCAAATTCTCGTCAGCCATCGGAACACGTTCGAGTGGAAGGACAGGATAAGCTAAAAAAGTTGCATCACAGAAATATAGAGTCGTCGATGTAATACCTTGATCAATGAAAAACATTGACTTCGGGTCTAAAGTTGCAAGGAAGTTGTGCTCCAGAAAGTATGAGATTTGAAATTCCCGAAATGCGAATCTCTATCAGTCGTTGGATCATTCTGAGGGGAAGGTGTTAATATTATGGTAGTTGCGGGAGGTATTTACCTCCACGTGTGAACTTGATGAGAATAGGAGACTCCGAAAAGAAAGAGAAAAACCTTAATCAGTTGGTTAATAACCCTAGAAGTCTTGTCAGCTCAAGAAGATAATTTATATTAGGTTATTAGACTCCAAGAGAAGAATTTGGCCAGAAATAATAATAATATACTGAACAGACACATATCCAAAAGGAGAAGTTGGCCCCAACAAATCTGGAAAAACCAGTATAAATACAGGGTGCCAGTTCTCATTTGACAGCATCTCAGAATTGCAGTTCCTAGTTTGGTGTGCACTGTAGTTCCCAGACTGGTGCATGCATGTAGAGGAGAGCTGCAGGTGCAGCTACTGTAGTTAGCAGTTTGGGTGTTGGCTTGGACTATCTCTTGGCTAGGGTTTGGACTATCTGATCAGCTATTGTTGGTGCGTTATCCTTGGATAAAGATGCTCTACACCTTGTTTGGCTATCTAGCCTAGGGTTTTCTTCTAGATTAATTCTCAGTCAAGTTTAAGGTGCTCGGAGGGTGGCTTCGGCCAATGGTTGGGTGACGAGGGTATCGTCAATGGTAAAACGAGCACACAATATTCTATATTCTAACAGCTTATGGGCCCAGACCTCCTTCATTTAGTCTAAATGCTTGAAGGAAACATAGTTTCTAGGATATTGAGCTCACTAAGGAACTGTCGCTAGGGTTACTAGCAGAAGCAACTTCCAAGACACTGTCGCTAGGGTTACTAGCAGGAGTAGTTGCAGAAACCCTAAACCTCTTGTTGAATCACCTTAAGTGAATATATTGACCTAATCTCTAGAGCGATCAGTGTGCCCTAGCCTAGCACATCTCCTGATACTCTCAGCAAGCCAAGACATGAATTTTGGATTTCTGGTCAAATATAGGGTTTTGACCAAGTCAAGCAGCCATGATGAACTCTATGAAGTATGAGAACAAGTTAGATGGATCCTCTAACTTCAGAGTGTGGAAGAAAAGGATTGACCTCATCCTTTCCAAGAATAAAGTGCTAGATATCATGAAAGGAAAGATCGTGAAGCCAGAGTTTGAAGAAGGAGAAGAGAAGGAACCGCAGAACGTTGCAGCTATGGAGAAGTTCAAATATGTTGACATCAATGCCATGAGTATCATAGTGGATTCCATAAAAGATCACTTGATACCCTACATCTCCCATCTTGACTCATCAAAGAAGATGTACGATGCCCTAACAAATCTATTCTCAGTCAGAAACATTAGACAAGTTATGAGTCTGAAGAATGAGCTCCATGACATGAATATGAATGATGATGACAACATAACATCATACTTTGTAAGAATTTCCCAGTTAAGAGATCAACTACAAGATATTGAAGAGATCACTTTAGAGAAGGAATTGGTGAACATAGTACTCAATGGTCTTCCCAAGACATGGGATGCATTTTCCGCAAGCATGAACACAAGGAAGGAGTACCCTACATTTGAAGAACTTTGGACATTATGTGCTCAAGAAGAATCAAGGATCAATGAAAAAGAGAAACCCCAAAATAAGTACAATGATCAAGCCTTCACAGCAAGATTCAAGAACTTCAGGAACAAAAGGAAGTTTGGTTCAAGGAGGAAGCCAAATCAAGAGAAAGACATTTCAAAAGTACAATGCTTAAACTATCAAAAGTATAGTCACTACAAGAATCAGTGTCCCGAGCTAAAGAAAAGGAAGGAGAAACATGAAGCATCGATTGCCAAAGAAAAGGAATCTACAAAGAAGACTAAGCAGGATGGAAAAGACTTCTTCTTCTAAAAGGTAACACCACTCTTCTCATTTATTGTATATATATCTTGTTTGCATCGTCTCTGTACATATCTTGTATATCTATCTCTTGGAAGATAATGTGTTCCAAGAAGAACTATACCTATGGAAGAGAAAACAAGATGAAAATGGATATCATTAGATAATACACATGAAAGGATGAAATACAAATCATGTGGAAGCCATTAAGCCAAATCAATCATGAAAAGACTTAGAAGAAGAAAATACAGAAAGAAGTCAGCAATTGAGAGAAAATTGGAAAAAGACTCATGACATATTGTAGAAAGACAACAAGACGAAAGAAAGAAATCCAATTATACATTGCATAAGACAATAAGGATGCAAATGGAAGCGTGGACTCTGTTAGATGGAGGGAGCCGATTATATGCACTCTTACATGAAGCAAGGGTTAGGAGGGAGCTAATCCTATGATCCATTGAAAATGATGAAATATATATATCCATGGTAGTAACCATGAAAGATAGTACGTGCTCAGTTCAATCGTAGAAGAAGACTTCTTCAAAAAGAAGCCTTAAAGTATTCCTGGTTGTCCATCCAGATTCGTGATTCTATGATGAAAAGAAGAAGTCGAATCTATAGGGAATGGAATCTATAAGAAACTCCATGAACCTAAGAACTAAAGAAAAATATTAAGATTCCAAGAAAAGAAGAGAAATCAGAACAACCAGTCATAATATTAAGAATCAAAAGATTACCAGCTTGATATGAACTCAATAAAAGCAATCAAGTAGAGGAACTGAAAGTCGTGATGAAGAACAGTGTATGGAAAACTTATGAATGAAAAGCATTAAGAGATCTAAAACAAGAAGTTATCCCAGATGGAGGGAGATGACTATGATGATTACTTGTTCCAATACACCAGACTTATCTCTACATAAGTCATTATATCATCCGCAACATCCATGAATCAGAATTATATATCAAATGAATGCAAAGAATGTTCTCCAGAGAATTGAATAAAGAGCGTATGAAGAGAAATCTCATGACTTTGAGGCATACCAGAAAGAGATTTTTGTATGTAAATAGAAGAAGATAACTTGGTGGAGAACCTCCAGTGCACAGCAGAAGCATGGTGAATATTTCCTATAAATATGACTACTTAGTAGATCAAATCTCATGATGACAAAAGAAGTGCCACATAAATATGTTCTAGTTTTCCAATTATGATATACTCTATTGTTCAGATCTACATGAAGCCTTCACAATGTTCCAGACTAAAGTACATTTGAAATCAAGCATTACATTATCCATGATGAAGTCCAGAAAGGAGAAAATGGTTCTCCAATACATAACTCCACAGATGAGCAAATAAGAAGACATTTTTGTAAAGCTTTGTTGACAGGAAAAATTGACATCTCATCAACTGAAGGAGTGAATCTGGTCTGGGGTTGTCTAATTAACCCAAGCCGTTTGGATTAATCCACTCCGACAGGTTTAGCGGCTCCGTTGGCCGATCTAAGTCCTAAAGAAAGTAAAAAACAAAACTAAAGAAAATAAAATAACTTAACTCGCTGAAAATTATATACAGATCTAATATATATTTACAGTTTAGTAAATAATGTTTATAACATAAATATACTTATTGTATGTATAATATATACAAATGGCTTTATTTCTAATATATATATAACATTTACAGAATGCAAATTTTAATCTAAATCTGCGAAAATCGAATATGGATTGATTTATTAAACAACAACAAAGCCAGGGATGATTCTAATGATGGAAATTTATTTTAAAATGTAGAAAACTTGGCGAATCTTACTAAACCTTCATATGACAACTATAAATGTTTGGCGATATTTTTGTAAAAATATTCAAATTTCTAAGTATTTTATATAATTTGTATAAAATTTTGGCGATATTTAAGGTAAAATAATTTTATCTTACAGAATTTGGGCGAATCATTTTTAGAATAGAGAATATTGTTTTGGGAAAAACCATGGAAAATTAGCCCATGAGCAAAATTTAGCCCCTAAAATCATCCCTGAACAAAGCTATCATTCAATCTTTTTGATTTATATTTTTTTTTATAATGTTTATAAACAAGCAATGAAGAATGAAACTGTCTAATTGAAAACAGAGATAACAAATAGTAGAATATGTTTAGACTGCAGGAAATTTATGTATTAAACTAATGAAATAAAACTCACAAACTAACCTGTAATCACATCTCATATTCGTCCTGTGTATAGCATCCAATCTTGTTGTTTGATGAGGCAAACCCACAATAGGTCCTACAAATGCTTCTTGTAAACGTGAAGCAATAGTGATTGAATCCTAATGATATAACATAAAGGAGATATAGTAACAACAATTTTATAATTTCACAAGTGGCCACATTGAGATAGATCCTGCTGTGAAAACTTGTGAATAAATGTTGAACGAATGACGAAGATAAATCTCCTAATCTCAAGTTTGAATAGAATAATTATTGTATGTTAATTATTGGACATAAAATATGGATATCATATCAATTTTATCATATCAATTTTCAATAAACCATGACAGCTAAAGAAATCACGATCTAACTACAAATCGAAATAATCATAACTTGAATAAAAACACGATATAGAGAAGCTAAAGATGTGCAAATATCATATTCCATTCAAGTCTGTAAATCATAAATCCATAGTTTTTTCCCCAGGAATAGATGATCTCAAGTTTACAAAACAACATACTTATATAGGTTACAGGAACAAAACATTTCCTGTTGATAACATCCAATCTATTCCAAAAAATGTGGGGGATGCAACCTCCCAGATTCTACTTGATACAAAAAACTAACAGCCTATTCTATTTAAAAACATAAACATAGTATGCTGAGAGATGCCAACAGTGCTTCAAATCTCCTTAGAAATCATAGTTTCTTGAAAACAAATAAGAATAAAAGATTTCAGATGTATTTTCAGTTATCAAAACAAGTAATTCGAATTTTTCTAACTAGCTACAGAATCTCACGATTCTGTAGCTAGTTATAATTATAACTAGAATCATATTTTATTGAATCAATAAAAAAAAAAAAAAGTAATCTGTGCAAACAAATCGTGTATCCTAATTTGCAAAAGATAGAATCATACTAAACTTATTTAAAAAAAATCATACCTCAAATTAAGGGATTCGAACTAATCAAGCAATCTTTGAATTTACTATTGCAGTCACTGCTTCCACGTTCTTAAAAACAACATACCCTATGGTTTTTTGGCATTTTTCTTTGGTTTGATCTATGGATTGGAGTCTTCTATTCTCCTTCGTTAGTGAATTCACCTAGTCTTCCAAGGATTTAAGACGAGATTGAAGTAAAGGCACATATTTGTAATACCTATCGATCCAGGATCGACATTCATTACAGTGCGGTTGTATAGACTATGTATCGGCACTGATAGTATTAATAGGTGGGGAATCTTCCATTTGACCTGTAAGTTCATTACTGAGTTTGATTCTAGGGAAATAAGAATTGTCCTTTAGACACGGTGGAAGGTTAGTAACATAATCGTAGGGTCTATCAAATAAAATTCCATATGAATATGGATACTCTTCGGCCAGGAATATTTCAATCTCTAAATCCGAATCTTCACTTACCACAATTGTTTTTTGGTCTACAGAGGGATTAGGTTTGTTTCGAGCAAACTGTGAAACCCAGTGGGCAACCCTTTTACTCTTATAATTGACATTGACATTGCCTTTTGTTAGCAATATTTCTTGTAAGGGGGTTAGAATGCAAAAGAATGGGTGAAAAACCCACTTGTCCTAAGTTTTGAGTGATAATGCGCCTGTGGTAAGTGGCGAGCAGGATCGAGCGGCAGCGATTCACGCGCCCGGATCAACGACGCGTATAGAATTTCGGACCCCCCCCGCCTTTCTACCTTTAAGCGGGGGGGGGGTCCGGAATCGCGGGCGCATCTCTTCAACATTCCAGATCAATGCGCCCGGATCAACGGAAATAAAGACCATTCCGGACCCCCCCTGCCTTTCTACCTTTAAGAAGAGGGGGGGGGTTCGAAATCGCGGACGCAACTTTCCAACGGCCAAGATCAACATGCCCGGATCAATGGCGTTTGAACAATCCTGTCCTTCTCAGTTGCTCCATGTTTAGCTAGCGTGGGCCCTTCTCCAGTCATGACATCCTCCCGAGCCGCCTTTCCCCTATTGCCGTGTGTCATCTATCCTCCCCTACCTTTTCATCCAGATGGCCCTTTCCCCGTCTCATCATCCACTCACCACCCGCCACGTGTCCTATTCCCTCCACATCGACCTCCCACTAAGGCATGTCTATTACGTCCACCCTCTTGCCTCCTACGCTTATTCCTTTTGCCATGTATCTTTCCTATAACCTCTTTCGCCCCCTTATCTTTTTAGGCCTCGCCCTCATAGTCCGACGCCACCACCCCTGTCATGCGCCCCATCCTTCGCACTGGCCTCCATGCCTATTCAACAAGCCATTCGGTTATTACAGGTGGCAGCGCGAGGAGTCTTCCATATCCTGAAGTGTTGAGTTGGTCGGGTCGTCCTCAATCCCTATGAAGCAGTTATTGAAGCGGTTGGTGGTGGTTAGACATCGTCTCCGCCATAATGGGAAGGTATGGCAATGAATTAAAGGCACATCGATTCGCTGATAAAACTGTCAGAAGATCAATCGCGTCTGCCATAAGTTGCATGACCATTCAGAGATTGCAGGTGTTAACTGTCAGAATCCATGCAGACACAAAGCTTTTAATGCTACGTCTCGATTTTGTTGATGTTGCTAGTTTGAGTATATGAAGGCGTTTTCTCCATTTTTGTATCTATCGATGGTAGAGCTAAGCTCCCGATTGTAAAGTTTCAGCAAATATTATGGTTCCCTGGTTATGTATCTGTGTTTGAGACTTCTTGTTTTATGAAAAACAGTTTTCCTTTTCCATCTATGTTTCATCTCTTGCTGGAGATTTCATGATCGAATGCTTTGTATGAATTAACACAGTTATGTTATGGTAAATGATTTATTTTTGCATTGTTGTTTTCTCTGGTTCCCCGCATTTGGAAGTAATAAGATCTTGTCTTTTGATGCCTGCTCACACAGTCTGTTAGAAGCTTGATGCCTATAGCATACCCTTGCACCCTTCTTATGAAGTCTTCCATCTACTCACCCTTATTGCAACTCATTGTTTGAAGTTTACCAAGACCTCACTCGTCCATGCATGCCTGGCCTAGTTTCTGAGTTGAGACGACTGTTTCGAGTTTGCTTCCATTCGATCACCCATTTCAAACAATCGTGACATTAAATGGATGGGTGTCAGGCTCTGCTCCTGCAAGCAATCCAGGAGTGACTTCTGAAGCTAACATTTCTGGCGCCGTTGCCGGGGACGAAGTTGAATATTTTCCCCATATTTGAACGACAAAGATCAACTGATTCTGAAGGTGCATCAGATATCAGAACTTGAAGATTGCTACTGTGCACCTGGCGACTCCATTGTGATGACTCCACTGGGAAGAGCCTACTCTATCAACTGTGGCTTCGAGAGGTAGACACACAAGGTCCAATACACACTTGCCTTTAGCTACACCAGGAGCTGACGCGGAAGCGGTGCGCAGAAAGGGAAAAATCTCTGCGAGAGAATTTGCCATCGCCGAAGCAGGTGTCAGGCTGCTAAATTGTAGCTTTTAAGTGTCCTGAATCACTAAATTGTCAAACCAGGGTTGGTATACTTCGAGTTGATACACAGTATGTGCAGGCAAGCGTCTAGTCTTTATTTGAATACTATCCTAAGAATAAAACACACACCTATTCTAAGAACTTGAATTCTAATGACTAACTCGAAACTGAGCATTTCCTATCTAAATCATCAATAGAAAAACAGTCTTGTACCCAAATGCTAAGATTGCTATTTCTATTCAAAAATGCAGTTCTACAAAATCATTCTACCTCTATGTTCAACCATCTACTATCAGCATTTTTGTTTAAGTCATGACACACAGAGTACTGTCTAAACTGCATTCATTCTGAGCATTCAAAACAAATCTAATGCTATCTACAGAAAAAAAAATCTAATGCTATCTACAGAAAAATAAATCTAATGCTATCTACAGGAAAATAAGTCTAATGCTATCTACAGAAAAATAAATCTAATGCTATCTACAGGAAAATAAGTCTAATGCTATCTACAGGAAAACAAAGTATGATGCTGCTATCTGATACCAGGAGCTCCTTCTATTCTAACTGTAACCTATCTATCCTAAGCACGCAAAGAAACTACTGTCTAACAAAGAAAAATTCATACTACTCTGAGTTAAGTTCGAAAAGAAAGTGAAAATCCAAACAATCATATGCATATGCTAACTCTACAGGCATCAGTACTGCGTTTAACATTCATCAACATGAAAAGATACAGTCTGGAAGTTGAGTCTGTTGAGGAATGAATAGCACGATTCTGAAACATTTAAACTGTAGTGTAYGCAAGCATTCACACACTATGATAAACTGAAACTATGATAACCCAAAAGCAAATCTGTAAACGCTAAGTTACTTCCAAATGCAAACCATACGATATTAAAGCAAATTAAACTACAACAGCACACACTAAACTAAATCTATTGCAAATGAAATAGCGACTTGCACCAGCTTGGCGGGCCCAACCAAACGGCACAACGCTGTGGGAAAACGACCAGAGCCGACTAAATCATATGATGCAGATACAGTGTAACTCTAAGCTCCATTAACTCATTAAAAACAATCTTCAGATCACATGACA
>ML777810.1:616852-640399 GCA_009831015.1 Picea engelmannii
CACACTATGATAAACTGAAACTATGATAACCCAAAAGCAAATCTGTAAACGCTAAGTTACTTCCAAATGCAAACCATACGATATTAAAGCAAATTAAACTACAACAGCACACACTAAACTAAATCTATTGCAAATGAAACAACGGCTTGCACCAGCTTGGCGGGCCCAACCAAACGGGACAACGCTGTGGGAAAACGACCAGAGCCGACTAAATCATATGATGCAGATACAGTGTAACTCTAAGCTCCATTAACTCATTAAAAACAATCTTCAGATCACATGACAGTCAACATATACGCAACAACAGTTTATATTAAAACATAGGTTCACGGMATAATCCGATAACARTARCAAAATAGMAACAGTAATGGTAGTYGTAGTCGTAACCCRTTCTMARCAATGAACACGGGTTTATATCCATATCCTATTGTTTGTAAYAGTCTTAGACAAAGAAAAACATAAAGCAACGGATCCCTGATCCGAGAATAATCTTGCAATAAAACTGAAAACGCATTTCACAACTTCGTGACACGTAGTGTCACGAAGTGTGAACACTAAAGAATAATCGATCCAGGTTGATCATTATACTCTCGAGCACTCTGTGGCAACGGCTCCAGCTGGCTTGTGAACTTGCTATCTCTCCTTCGAACCATAACGCATGTCATGATGCCTCGATTTCGAACTTCTCCACTGGTACCGCTATGGTGCGAGTTGGTACCTGGTACCGGTGTCCTATTCCAAGAATAGCAATGGTACCTACCCAAGTGATATTAGTCCAATTATCAATTTAAAGTATTAAAAATGCATAATAATAACTTGAATTTCAAAGATACCTTAGGTGACCCCTTTGAATGGTAAAGGGATGTTGATTATATCAAAAGGAGGTCAAAAAGGGTGGTACTGGCATATAGTTGGAGGTCAATGGTATGTAGTATGGGCAAAGAACATGGTCAAAACCAGGGACCAACAACAGGTAATACGCCCTCCCCTTCTGTGAGAACTCCATTTTCTTATTCGCAGCTTCCTAGTCGTCCTTCCTCTGAAGTTTCCTGTTTTCTGAATTTCGGGAGTGTTCCTGCTGAGTTTTCTTCTCCTGGTCTGGTATCAGAAAGAGAGATCCTTGTCACTCCCCCCTCCCTAGAGGTTGTGCCTCATCACAGACCTGAAGCTTCTAAAGGTTTCACCACCCCTCCTTTTGTTGCTACTACTACATAGAGAGAAGCATCTGCACACTCAGGTCCCTTGGCTCTCTCTCTGTTTTCTCCGTTGTCTCCTCCAAGAACCTCTTTTCCGACATCTCCCATCCATACTCTTTATCCTCCGAGTTCTCCTCTACCTAATATCCCTATGGCTGGTGCTAATCCCCCTCTAAACATAATGGATGCCATAGTTGCAGCTAGATATGCTCCTTTAATCCTACCACATCCTATGAATCCCCTCCCTGTTGGAGACTATCTGAAGTACATGCCCAAGTTCAGTGGGGAGGGAGACATAACTGCTGAGGAGCACTTGGATGCTTTTTAAAGTTATGCAGACAACCTAAACATTGAAAATGAAGATGTCTGGATGAGAGTCTTTGTCTAGAGCCTCGATGGAGAGGTGAGGAAATGGTTCTGAGGATTAGCCCCTGGATCTATTGCTGGCATTGAAGCCTTGGATAACATTTTCCTGAGGCAGTGGGGAGACAGAAAAGATTTCATGTATTACGTGACAGAGTTTGGGTCTCTGAGGAAGATGGAAGGAGAGTCTATCTCAGACTTCTCCAAAAGATTTAATAATATGTACAATAAGATCCCTGCAGAGATAAATCCCTCAGAGGCCTCCGCCCAAATTTCATATGCTGGTGCATTTGATCCTGATTTTTTCCTGCTATTGAGAGAAAGAAGAGCTACCTCCCTAGCTCAAATGCAAGATGCCTCCGTAGAAGTGGAATCCAACATATTGGCAGCTGACAGACTGAGGAACAAAGCATACGCAGACAGAAGAAAGGAAAGATCTGAAGCCTCAACTTCCAGCCCATCATTGCCCCACCCTCAAGTGAATGAACTGGCCGAGATGATGAAGTTCCTGACCGAGGAGATGGAGAGGTTGAAGGTGGAAATGAAACAAGCACATAAGGGCCCTCAGAACACCAAAAATAAAGGAGGTTTCAGGAGGCCAAATAATATTTCTCCCCCAACTATGCACAAAGAAAGGGGAAGAGACAGAGAAGACCAGAGAATCCAGGCCCCTTTTTAGAACCATCTAGTTGCCCATGAGGAGGAAAGAGAAGCAGATGAACTGGATCCTGAAATCCACTACCTAGAAGACAGTCCTCCTTTTCCTCATCTCACCCAGACTGCTTATGAAGAGTCTCTCATGGATGGTCAGCTGAATGAATTGAGCAAGGGAGACAAAGCTGGCGGCGGTTGAGGCAGGTACAACCTGAGGTCCGACAAAAGGGAAGCAACACCTGATGTTCCTGAGCAATCCAATAGAACAGAGAAACTTGCTAATGAAGTAGCAGACGCTCACAGAGGTAAGAAGGCCCAAACTCTCTCTCCCATTGTCCATAACCATGTTCCTGAAATTAGAGAAATCCCAAAGCCTATGTCTTCTTTCAATTTCGAACATGAGATTCAAAAGATCAGAATCCCTATGCCACTCACTGAGTTAATTAAACATGGGGAATTCAAAAAGCGCTTCTCTGAGTTGTTGAAATCTGAAGCCTCATACCCTCTCATAGGCTCCATTAACCTCCAAGATGAAAGGCCTGCAGTTGTCCTAGGTCCCATGGTAGAAGACAGAGATGATTCATTCCCTCCCTTCTACACATCCTTGAACATACATGACAAGGTGCTGCATAATTGCCTTATGGATTCAGGGGCCTCTCACAACCTCATGCCCAAAGACGTCATGGAATAATTAGGACTGGAAGTCACCCAAGCCTATAATGACCTCTATTCTTTCGACTCTAGGAGAGTTCAATGTTTGGGAGTCATCAAGGACCTGGTAGTTTCCCTGTTTCAGCTGCCCATGAAGAGTATGGTCATGGATATTGTGGTAGCTGATGTTCCTCCCAAGTTTGGCATGCTGTTGTCGAGATCTTGGATAAAGAGACTGGGGGGAACCTTGCAGATGGATCTCACATATGCTACCATTCCAGTCTTTGGAGGGGAACATAGGAGACTGTACAGAGAATCCCAACTGGCCTACATAATCAGTGATGAAGCCAACCCTACCAATCATCCCATCTATGCCTTGGACACTGATTTAGGCTCAAGTTTACTAAAGCTCACCCACACCCCTGAGGCTCCTTTACAGATAAGAAAGCATCCCATTCTTAAGCAGGAGACCCCCTTTCCAACCACCTATGTTTGGAAGATGTTCTTTGATGGAGCTTCCTCCAGTATGGGTGCAGGTGCCGGAGTGATATTAATATCACCCTGTCGAGAAACCATATCTCTGTCATATAAGCTAGAATTTGAAACCACCAATAATGTGGTGGAATATGAAGCTCTGGTTCTGGGATTAAGAGCTGCCAAGGAAGTGGGGATTAAAGAGATGGCTGTGTTTGGAGATGCAGAGTTGATCGTTCAACAGGTCAAAAACGTTTATCAGGCTAAGAATCCTCGCCTCAGGAATTACAGGAACGAGGTTTGGGACCTAGTTAATAATTTATTCCTGTCTTTTAACATATCTTTCATTCCAAGGGAAGAAAATGCTTCAACTGACTTTTTAGCTTTCACAGCTAGTGTGCTCTAAGTTCCCACGCTACCCACTGCCGAGTCTGATGTTGAAATAAAGTACAGACCTTCTATACCAGACAATGTCAAACATTGGAAGGTATTTGAGGATGATCAGGAGATTGAAAAGTTTCTTCAATCCGTTGATAACTTTTCTGCATTGCACATAGATGAGGAGCCTGACACTACAGGAGAGCTTGACCATCACCCCGAGGAATTTGTGTATAAAATTGCTGATCACCAGATCATTCAGCTACCGAGCAACCACATCCCGAAAGGACTAATCCCATTAGAAAGATTGTTCGACAGGAATGATGTGGCAGTGAAGGGTAAGGTTTCAGGTAATGATGATGACACAGCTGAATGTAACATAGGCACACCTGAGGAGCCTAAATTGGTCAAGCTGTCAAGGAGTTTGACTGAGGAGCAGAGAGCCGGATATACTAAGTTGCTAAAGGAGTTTGCTGATGTGTTTGCATGGACCTACGAAGACCTCAAGACGTATGACACATCAGTCATTGAGCACAAAATCCCACTGAAAGAAGAGGCTAAGCCATTCAGGTAGAAGATGAGACAAATAAATCCCATGTTGCTACCTGTCATGGAGAAAGAGGTAAAGAAGCTGCTGGATGCCTAGATCATTGTCCCCTTGAGATATTCTGAATGGGTGGCCAATTTGGTCCCGGTGAGAAAGAAAAGTGGGGAAATCAGACTCTGCGTTGATTTTAGGAACCTGAATAGAAGTTCCAAAAAGGACAATTATCCCCTGCCCAACATGGAACACATATTACAGAGGGTCACTGGCGCATCCAGGATATCCATGATCGATGGTTTCTCAAGATACAATCAGATATCAGTCATGCCTGAGGACAGAGAAAAAACAGCATTCACCACTCCTTGGGGCACATTCATGTATGCCAAAATGCCTTTTGGACTGATGAATGCAGGAGTAACATTTCAGCGGGCCATGGACATAGCCTTCATTGGAGAGAAGGACCAGTTTGTGGTGATATATATGGATGACATCACAGTCTTCTCTAAGACTGATAAAGAGCATTGCTGCCACTTAAAAAGAGTTTTCCTGAAGTGTCGGAGGTATGGCCTATCTTTAAACCCCAAGAAATCACTATTTTCTATGAAGGAGGGAAAGCTGTTAGGTCACATAGTGTCAGCAGAAGGAGTAAGGATTGACCCAAGTAGGGTGGAAGCGATTCATGCCCTGTCACTTCCCCAGTCTAAGAAGGAAGTTCAGGCATTTTTGGGGAAGGTTAACTTTCTGAGGAGATTCGTCTCGAACTTTGTTGAGCTGGTGAAACACATCACAGCCATGCTCAGGAAGGTCCATGAAATAAAATGGACTGTTGAACCCAAGGAATCTTTTGCACAAATAAAGAAAGCATTGACCGAGGCACCTATGCTAATCAGTCCCGATTATTCTAAAGATTTCCTGATTTTCTCATTTGCTTCTAATGACTCAGTAGCAGCAGTCTTATTGCAGAGAAACGATCGAGGACAAGAGCAGCCCATTTCCTTCTTTAGCAAGGCATTGAGAGATGCTGAGCTCCGGTACGAGATCATGGAGAAGCAGGCCTATGCATTGGTGAAAGCTCTCAAAGATTTCAGGATCTATGTTTGCACTCAAAGATCACGACATATGTCCCTTCAACCTCTGTGAAGGACATTCTTATACAGCCTGACATAGATGGGAGAAGGGGTAAATGGATCGCCAAGATCCTGGAATTTGACCTGGAGATTAAGCCCACCAAGTTGATAAAGGGGCAAGGTTTGGCCAAGTTCCTGGCTGAATCCAATTGCAAGACTTTGGGGATTAACTTCATCAATGAGAAAGTTGAGTCATCCAACAGGAGTTCTCAGATCATCATACCTTTAGCAGCATGTCCCTGGTACAAGGATATATTGTATTTTATGCAAGAATTGAATCCCCCTGACGAATTAGGAAAGAGTAGAGCCAGAGCATTGAAGCTCAAAGTGATCAGGTATTGTCTCATTGACCGAGCATTGTATTGGAGAGACCCTCTGGGGATACTTTTAAGATGTCTAGACCTGCTACAAGCCGAGAAGATGATGTTCAATTTCCATAGCAGTCTCTGTGGAGGTCATCATTTTTGGAAGACCACAGCCCACAAAATCCTCCGGGCTGGGTATTACTGGCCAACTTTGTTTACTGATGTCTGCAGGGAAGTTAGGGCTTGCATTAAATGCCAGAATTTCTCAGGTAAACAACAACTCAAATCTCTGCCATTAAAGCCTGTAGTAGTTTCGACACCCTTTCAGCAGTGGGGGTTGGATTTCATCGAAGAGATTCATCCTCCCTCAAGTGGCCAGCACAGATGGATCCTCACTGCGACTGATTATTTCACCAAGTGGATAGAGGCTATCCCCACCAGGAGCACTTCTCACAAAGTAATCATCAGCCTCTTGGAAGACATCATAGCCAGATTTGGTTGCCCAAGTAGGATTATCACTGACAATGCCTCCCCCTTCAGGTCTGAGCCTCTGATCCAATTTTGTGAACAATTTGGGATTTCATTGGTTCACTCTACTCCATACTATCCTCAAGGAAACAGACTGGTAGAGTCCTCCAATAAAAGCCTAATCAATCTCATCAAGAATCTACTGGAGGAAAATCAGAGGGCTTGGGACTCAAAGCTCAAATTTTCTCTCTGGGCTGATCGGGTGACAACCAAGAAGTCCCTGGGCATCTCTCCTTTCCAACTTGTTTATGGAATAGAGGTCGTTTTCCCCACTCAGCTTGCCTTACCTATGGTAAATTTCCTCCAGGACCTTGAAGGAGAACCTAACCATGTGATCAGAAGAATTCACTAGATGGTGGAAGTACAACAGATCAGAGAGCAGGTCATGAATAGGGCCTACAACCATTAGCAGAAGATCAAGCAGGCTTTTGACAGGAAGAGCAAAAAGAAAGAATTCAAGCAGGGTGACCTGGTACTCAAGTGGGACGCACCCAGGTAGGACAAGGGAAAACACAGTAAATTTGATGCCCTCTGGTTTGGGCCTTTCAAGATCCTCAAAGTATTTTCGAACAACACTTACAGTTTGCAGGATCTAGAAGGCAAATAAGTTTTCAGCAGCCCAGTAAATGGGCATTTCTTGAAAAAATGTTTTTTGTGAGCCACAGTTGGCTCTTTTTGTTTCGTTTTGTACATATTGTTTCTGTTTTTTGTTTTTCGGACTAATAAATAACTCCATAGCCCAACAACAAAGGAACTGAATCTGCAAAAGAGTTCTCAGAGCATCACAGGGATGACTCTATCCCCCATGGAGCCAAATGTTAGCGATATTTCTTGTAAGGGGGTTAGAATGCAAAAGAATGGGTGAAAAACCCACTTGTCCTAAGTTTTGAGTGATAATGCGCCTGTGGTAAGTGACGAGCAGGATCGAGCGGCAGCGATTCGCTTGCCCAGATCAACGGCGCATATAGAATTATGGACCCCCCTCGCCTTTCTACCTTTAAGCGGGGTGGGTCCGGAATCGCGGGTGCATCTCTTCAACGGTCCAGATCAACGCGCCCGGATCAACGGTGATAAAGACCATTCCAGACCCCCCCTGCCTTTCTACCTTTAAGCGGAGGGGGGGGTCCGGAATCGTGGACGCAACTTTCCAACGGCCAAGATCGACGTGCCCGGATCAACGGTGTTTGAACAATCCTGTCCTTCTCAGCTTCTCCATGTTTAGCCAGTGTGGGCCCTTCTCCAGTCATGACATCCTCCCGAGCCGCCTTTCCCCTATTTCCGTGTGTCATCTATCCTCCCCTACCTTTTCATCCAGATGGACCTTTCCCTGTCTCATCGTCCACTCACCACCCGCCACGTGTCCTATTCCCTCCACGTCGACCTCCCACTAAGGCATGTCCATTACGTCCGCCCTCTTGCCTCCTACGCTTATTCCTTTTTCCATGTATCTTTCCTATAACCTCTTTTTCCCCCTTATCTTTTCAGGCCTCGCCCTCATAGTCCGACACCACCACCCCTATCATGCACCCCATCCTTCGCGTTGGCCTCCATGCCTATTCAACAAGCCATTCAATTATTACAGGTGGCAGTGCGAGGAGTCTTCTGTATCCTGAAGTGCTGAGTTGGTCAGGTCGTCCTCAATCCCTATGAAGCAGTTATTGAAGCGGTTGGTGGTGGTTAGACATCGTCTCCGCCATAATGGGAAGGTCCGGCAATGAATTAAAGGCACGTCGATTCTCCAATAAAACTGTCAGAAGATCAATCGCGTCTACCATAAGTTGCACGACCATTCAGAGATTGCAGTTGTTAACTGTCAGAAGCCATGCAGATGCAAAGATTTTAATGCTACGTCTCGATTTTGTTGATGTTGCTAGTTTGAGTATATGAAGGCGTTTTCGCCATTTTTGTATCTATCGATGGTAGAGATAAGCTCCCGATTGTAAAGTTTCAGCAAATATTCTGGTTCCCTGGTTATGTATCTGTGTTTGAGACTTCTTGTTTTTTGACAAACAGTTTTCCTTTTTCGTCTATGTTTCATCTCTTGCTGGAGAGTTCATGATCGAATGCTTCGTATGAATTAACACAGTTATGTTATGGTAAATGATTTATTGTTGCATTGTTGTTTTCTCTGGTTCCCCACATTTGGAGGTAAGAAGATCTTGTCTTCTGATGCCCGCTCACACAGTCTGTTAGAAGCTTGATGCCTATAGCAGACCCTTGCACCCTTCTTATTAAGTCTTCCATCTACTCACCCTTATTGCAACTCACTGTTTGAAGTTTACCAAGACCTCACTCGTCCATGCATGCCTGGCCTAGTTTCTGAGTTGAGACAATTGTTCCGATTTTTCTTCCATTCGATCACCCCTTTCAAACAATCGTGACATTAAACTGATGGGTGTCAGGCTCTGCTCCTGCAAGCAATCCAGGAGTGACTTCTGACGCTAACACCTTTACACTTTTTCCTTGTGGATTTTTTAACAGTCTTAACACAGCCCTTAGGATACAAATCCGGTTGAGTGTCGGGTTGGGTAGAATCAGGATAGGTCGAGGGTTCCAAATTAGAAATAGGATCACAGGGCAAGAGCAAAGGAGGAGAGATGGTAGGTTTCATGAGGGTTTCTATGATGACAGGCTTGTCAACCTGTCCCAACTCACTACTACCAAAACCATTTCGTAATAGAAAAGCATCCCAACAATCATTGTTTAATTTCAACTGATGTATAATAATAATCTTGATTAAAAAATGGTGGAACAAACTAGAATCAGACTTCTGCCTCTTAAACCGCTTTCCCATCTTGTATAGACTTCGAAGGAGGAAATAAGGCATGTTCAAGGGGAAATTGATAAAACTCATAAGAAATTGCAAGTGATACAAGAAAACCAACCCAAATCTCCCCTCATAGGTAACGAACTATTTCACAATAGCTAATAGATCATGCCATCTAGGTTTTAAAGCCGAGACAGGCATACCTCGGTCGCAGCTGGTAATTCTCCTTGAGGTGAACAACAATGACCAGGGAACCTCTTCAACCTTAGAGTTTTTGAACCACTTTATCCCCACAACTGGTAAACCGGTAGCTTCGCTTATAAAATCTTCATTTACCTCAAGCTGGATGTGTCCTATTTTTTCTCTGCAACCGTCGAATGTCAACGTGAATTCTTGAGCAACTCTTAGATTAAAACCCTCGAACTTTTCAATAAACACACGCCAGTCGTTCCTTTCTAAGTCATCTATGACATTATCAAATGATAACAAGGTTTGAATGCCATTGGGCTCAATACTCACCATAGGAGCCATGGCTAACAGAAAGTAACCAACACGGGAATCAGAGGTAGGGTTTGATAGAGAAAACATAGAGCCATAGCCCTGAGTTTCCTCAATGCAATGCAAAGATATCTCAAAATGGTAGGTAGGAGCGTTAATTACCATGCGTGTGAGAGAGGTTGTGTAGATCGAGGCCATGCAGAGCTATAATACCACGCTGTAATTAAAATGACACCTTGGCATATTGGTACGCATAAGGATCAAAATAGTAGAATAATACGTGTATCCATGACTTGATCATAAAGATTAATGTATCAAATAAACATTGAACCATTAAAAAATTTATGAATCAAAAACCCCATTGACATTAATCGAATGCTAAATGAGTGGAGGTTTTATACTTATGTAACCAAGGAATGTTTAAGACCAAGCGGTTATAAACAAGGAAAACAATCAAGTTCATAGCGAAAGACGACAATTCGACAATAGACCATATAAACAGTTATCCTTTGATCAAAAATCGAAATCAAGCATGAATTCCAGCTATGAGTTTTCATGCTTACAGTCATGAAAACAAAAATAAAAAAGAAGGTATGTAGAAAGAGACAAGTGACAAGTGTTGTTTAATGAGAAAGGTCATGATGAGTAACGAGAATTTAAAGACCCTATGTAGGCAGCTTGTAAAAATAGAGATTATATTATTGCTGCCAACAAGCTTCTATCCAAGATGAAAGAGTTTGTGTACTCAAGCTAGATATCGTGGAAACAACTTCCTTCTTATTGAAAAAGGAAGAAATGACTCTCCAAGTTAGGAGGGAGCACTGAAAACATTATTGAAGACAAACATCTTTAAATTTAATAAATAGTCCATCTTGGATAGATGCTTTCTTGTTCGGAAAGTGGATTGAGACTTCTGACAGACAATCACTTTCCAATGTGGTTAACATGGGAAGTAGTTTGATTGTTGATGTATTATAGACAATGACTTCCCATTGTGGTTAACATGGGGAGTGGTCTAGGGCAGTCTCTCTTCTTGAGGGTTACTCAAGAAGACTGGTCTGCCTCGCTGGACAACAATTTCTCATTGTGGTTAACATGAGGAATGGTCTGTTTTGGAGGTTGATGCAAGACAACCTTTTCCTCTTATGGTTAACAGAGGAAATGGTCTGGACATGCATTCCTTAGGGTTATACATTCTCTCCAGTGTGCACTTTGATTAGTGTAGGAGGAATGGCCCAGGGTGGGGAATGGTCCAGTACAGACATTCCTTAGGGTTTATACATTCTCTCTAGGGCACACTTTGAATAGTGTAGGAGGAATGGCCCAGGGTGGGGAATGGTCCAGACTCAGACATTCCATAGGGTTTATACATTCTGTCCAGGGTGCACTTTGATTAGTGTAGGAAGAATGTCCCAGGGTGAGGAATGTTCCATGCTCAGAAATCATAAACAATCCTTCTTCCTTGTTTAATAAGAATAGGGAAGATAGCCCATTGCTGATGAGGGAAGATATTCTTTCAAATCTCACAAACGTGAGTGAAAGATTGGCCCAAATGATTTAGTTTATTTTTAACAATATTCTCTGTGCAGGATGGCATCATATGATTGTTATGGAGACTACCTGTCTCCAGACAGTAGATATATACTACTATGGTGGATATGCTCCACTATTTGAGGAAGATATTCTTTCAGAGCTCACAAATGTGAGTGAAATATTGGCCCAGACAAATCAGTTTATATCATAACATTGTTTCTGTGCAGGTTGCTATCAGATGTTTGTTATGAAGACAATAGATGTAGATTACTGTGGTGGATATGTTCCATTGTTCCCAAGGTAGATATTCTTTCAGATCTCATAGATGTGAGTGAAATATTGGCCCAAATAATTCAGTATATAACATAACATTATTTCTATGCAGGTTGCTATCAGATGTTTGTTATGAAGACTATATGACAGTAGATGAAGACTACTGTGATGGATATGTTCCACTATTCGTGACTATACGTTGTTGATCAAGTACTTGTGTGTTAATTGGTGTGGTAGTAAGCCACTAGATTGTAGTTATGTACTACTATGGATAGACACAGTTGTGTTCTATTTGTTCTAACTACCTTGAAGACTATCAACAGTTTATTGAAAATAATCACCATCCAGACGAATGATGAACATATATTTTCCAGATGGAAATTGGTTCAGAGCATTTACTCCTCTAGATTATAAGAGTGGCTCTTGTATCACTCTATGGTGTGAGTGACTTATCCAACATCATGTCTAATTACTCAGATGAATTATGGTTCCGAGAGATGATGCAGCTGATGGTGATGGTGATGCTCATGATCTAGTCATGTAATAATCTAGATGACCATATTGATGTTACTAGGTAAATGGTATGTTTTGTGCTCAAGTCCATTACCTATAATACCTCCCTAGCTAGGAGGGAGTGTTAATATTATGGTAGTTGCGGGAGGTATTTACCTCCACGTGTGAACCTGACGAGAATATGAGACTCTGGAAAGAAGGAGAAAAACCCTAATGAGTTGGCTAATAACCCTAGAAGTCTTGTCGGCTCAAGAAGATAATTTATATTAGGTTATTAGACTCCAAGAGAAGAAGTCGGACATAAATAATAATAATAATAATATACTAAAAAGACACATATCCAGAAGGAGAAGTCAACCCCAACAAATCTGCCAGAACCAGTATAAATACAGGGTGCCAGTTCTCATTTGACAGCATCTCATAATTGCGGTTCCCAGTTTGGTGTGCACTGCAGTTTCCAGACTGGTGCGTATGTGTGGAGGAGAGCTATAGGTGCAGCTGCTGCAGCTAGCAATTTGGGTGTTGGCTTGGACTATCTCTTGGCTAGGGTTTGGACTATCTGATCAGCTATTGTTGGTGCACTATCCTTAGAGAAAAATGCGCTACACCTTGTTTGGCTATCTAGCCTAGGGTTTTCTTTCGGAGTAATTCTCAGTCAAGGTTAAGGTGCTCGGAGGGTGGCTTCGGCTTATGGTTGGGTGACGAGGGTATCGTCAATGGTAAAACGAGCACACAATATTCTATATTCTAACAGAAGGATAGGATAAGCTAGAGGAGCTACAATGCAGACAGATCAATCCATAAATCTAGGATCATTATCAACGAACAACATTTAAGTTCAAGTATAAACATGAGAGGAGTTTACTCTCAGGATAGTTTGAGACTTGAAATACCCAAAGCCCGGAAATCCGAAATGAATAAGGAACGTCAAATTTGGAGGAAAAATGATAATTGTTGGATTAGGGTTGTTGGTCAGCATAACACATTAGCAAAAGGGCATATGAAAAACCATGTCAGCAAGGACATGCAAAAAACCACGTCGATAGACCATGTCAACAGACCACGTCAGCAAATACACATGGAATAATCAGATGATGACAAGCATCAAGAGGAAATTGGCTCATTCCATGTCAACAAGTGACGTAAGCATGTTACGTCACTTCGGAAGAACATTTTTAGGGGTTTCACCACTAAGAAATGTCAAAAGTCACGAAGGATGAAGGTCTGAATTTACTCTCAGTTGTCGATCTGAGATACCCTTCGAATACTATCCTAACTGTTAGATCCAGGAGATGAACATGTGTCACATCGGGGGATCTGTGTCGACATCAGAAAGAAACTGTGACAAACCATGTCAACAGTCTATGTCAGCAAGGACACGTGGCACAGTCAGAAAACGACAAGTGTCAAGTTGAAATCCTCATTTCAGGTACGTGAAAATCATGAAACTAAGTGACATGTGGCAGTTTCTCGGCTCGTGACATGTCATCAAGTGATGCAAGTAAGTTATGTCACTCTGGGATTTTTTCTACAGGAGTTTTACCACTAGCACTTGCCCAAAGTCTCAAAGTCCCAAATGTTGAAGACACGAAGTGGACATGAGACATCCGATCTGAAGATCACTTCAGGAGCACTCTTGACCATCAATCTACTATAGTGGAAGCATAGTGTAAGAGAAAACATTAACCGACAACAAGCGCTCTCCACCGTCTTATGATTGACTCAGTAGGTGATCACTCTGGAGGAAATAACGGGTTGAGATTTGAAATCTCTGAAGTCTGGAGACCCAAGGAGATATCAATCATTAATCTAAGAGGTACGCATGTCAACCATTTGTCAGCTCCGGAAGATTGACGTACTGTTGACGGGCGAAATTGACCGTCCGTCAACTGAGAGAGTGGAACCGGTCCGGGGTTGTCTAATAACCCAAGATGTTTGGGATGAACCACCCTGACGGTTTTAGCGGCTCCGTTAGCCGATCTAAGGTCCTAAGAAAACAAAAAGAAAACTAATCTACAATAACTAATCTAACTAAAACTAAATAAAACAAACTAAACTAATCTAATTACAACTAACTATTAAACAAACTAAATAATCTAACTATTCTATATATACAATATACTAACTACTACTATACTAACTCTAACTAATTAACTATCTAACTACCAACTAAAATATAACTTATTCACAAAATGTACAATATCTACAATTTACAGATTTAAATAAAACCTGAAAAAACTCATTTATATTCTGCCCTAAAACATAGAAAGATGTTTTTGTTGATTTTATAATTTTATGAACAGAAATAAAACAGAAAACTAACTAAACTGAATCACTAATCTAGACTACAAATATATCTAACTAAAATACTAATAGTATACTAAAGAAATTAATGAAAACAAATCACAAACTGACCTAGAGAAATGCTCCAGATTTGTCCTGTGTATGATGATTGTCTTAGCTGATCGGAGGGAGGAAACCTACACCAAATTATCCATGAGCTTCTCGTAAACAATAAGCTGCAGTGCTCTTAAGGTATGATCATAGGACAAACAAAACATAAAAATAACAACAATCTTATAATTTATAAATCTTCACGGTTAGATAAACCTGTATGCAAAGATCTACACATAATAGTTCAATTGATGAAGAAGAGAAATCTGTCATTCATTAACTGACCAAAGTAATTGTTGTATTTGAGATTAATGAAATAAATTATACATGGATCACATTGATTAAATCATATCATTCTGCAAAAGATAATGATAGCTAAAGTAGTCACTAATCAAATGCAAATTGATAAGCATAAACATGAAACAAAAGATTGATATTATGAAAGTGAAAGCTGTAGAAAAACATCAACTTCTGTCTATGTTTGTATTAGAAATCCATAGCCTGGTTCTCCCACAAGTGAGGATGCCACTTATTACAAAAATAATAAGTATTTATAGGTTTTCCACAGGGTAAAACCTCCCTATGGAAGTTATCAAAACTGTTTACAGAAAATCTGGGAAGATCTCCCAAGTTTAACTAAACTAGGAACCTACAATGAAACTAAACACACAAATATCCCTTAGACTGTCTAGCATGTCCCATGCAATTCGAATTTACCTGAAAAAGGGTAAAAAATGGACAAGTTAGAAGGATCCTTTATTAATAAAATAATAAAAATCTAATTCTACGGACTAGCTACAGAATCTTACGATTCTGTAGCTGGTCTAAATAAGACACAGAATCAACATTAAAATCAATTGAAAATCTTTTTAAAGAATTAAATTCAATTAACATCCAATTTCTATTTAAAAATGAATCATTTAAATTGAAATGGTTATGCCATTCGAATTCAAACAGGATTATGATCAATCAAATGAACATAGAGATACTTGTACTCTGCTTCTTTTGTTACCACAAAATCGAACGACAGAATCATAATTAACAGTTGTGAAATCATTTGATATCAATTTGAAACTGATATAATTATGTTGCCTTATCAACAGGAGATATGATCGAATCCAACAAGATTATTTCAAATCGTTATAATTGTATTGACATAGCAAACAATTCATGCCACGAAAATCAATTCAAATGAAATCATAACAGGATTCGATCATTTGTTATTACAAATTGGGCAAACAAGATCGATTGAATCTGATCAAAATCGTTCCATTCAAACGAATTATAACCAGATTTGGTAGAGATAACCTAGGTTGGATAATTCGTTTTGCAAATTTAAAATCAATAGAGAAGCAATTATAATCCGAATCCAACTCATAAAACAATCTTACCAACTCCAGATATGGGATAATCCAATCAGAATAAGAGTGAATCGAACAGTTAAGGTTTTAACATAATTTTTACAAATCAAAATCCTTCCACGATTTGGGCGCATTTGCATAGGCTTAAATGAGAGCATTGTTTTCATACAAAACAGAGTAGTTCTTTCCAAATTGAAACCGAACAGAGTTGTATTCCTGTTCTTAGAAGATTACATGACACAACATATTACAAGATCGTAACAACCAAACTCATTGAAATCGTTTGCCAATCACAGCATATGAACCATAACGAAATCAAATCCAAACATGATCGTATTCTAAATTGAGCATGAAAAACTTCTTGTTCAGAGTATATACAAAATGAATTCAATTGAAAGCAAACCATAAGTTTCGTTAACTCAACCAGACGAACAAATCAAATCCAAACGAATATCATTCAAATCCAATAAAAATCTGTGAATGGCTAAACCGGGAATAATCAACTCATGTATCTAAAACGTAATTCTATTTATTTTTAGCAAAGCGAAAAATATACAGGATGAACACATTATAACAGAGCCATTGCGAAATATAAACAGAGCTATTCGAAGACCAAATTCCAATCACTATATTAATCTTGATTATTCACAAAACTAAAACGATATAAAAATCCATACCTGTATGGTGAGCAGATGGCTCGGTCACGACAATTTGGAGTTGATAACAGCTGTGGCCGATTCAACATTCTTGAAAACAATGGACCCAGTTGTATTCTGCTTCTTATCAGTTGCTTGGAGTTTGTCGCTTTGGCTGGTTAATACTGCAACTTGACTTTCAAGCGATTTAATTTTTGATTGGAGTATGGGAACATCGATGTAGTATCGTTCCAACCATAAATCACATTGGTCACAGGACGACTGTCTAGGTTTTAGAAGAGCAGGCGAGGGTTTGGACATATTGCTGAGGGTTTCATTAGGAAATTTAATACCAGGGTAGCCAGGGTTATTCCTTAGGCAAGGGGGAAGATTCGTCACGAAATCATAAGGTGGTTCGGGGCATAAACCCTGTGAGTAGGGGTACTCACTGGTTAGGAAACGTTCTACGTCAGAGTCCAAATCCTCACTAAGGATTATAGGCTTTGACTCAGCAGAAGGTTTAGGTTTGTTCCTAGCCATTCTCTAAATAATCTGAGCGTTCCTTTTACCCTTGGCATTAGCAGTAGGGTTTGCCTTAGCCTTTTTGCTCACAGGTTTCTTTATAGCCTTGGCCTTCTTAGTTCCATCATCTAGTAAGTCAATAGCAGGTTCGATCAAAGGCTTAGGAGAGGGCAGTAGGATATGGAAGGGCACGTGTGGCCTAGCCTTGGTTTCATTTACCATAGGCTTCTCAACCTGGACAGGGTTTGTATCATCAAAACCATTTCAAGCGATGAAATCTCTCCATCTATCACCATGTAAACTCAAGTAATAAACAATGATAAGTTTAATAAGTCCATGGTGGAACAGGATACTGTCAGCCTTCTCCCTTTTAAACCTTTTAGAAATTTTATATAGGCTACATTGAAAGTAAAAGGGCATATTCAACGGGTATCCCATAAAATGCATTAACAAACACAGGTGGTAGAGAAACACAAGTCCATATCGACCTTCGCAGGTCACGAACTTCTTGACTATTATCAAGAGGTCATGCCATCGTGATTTAAGAAAGGATATGGGCATACCTCTGTCACACGATGCGACCTTGCGGGAGACGAACAGTAGTGGCATTTGAACCAACACTGGCCTGTGATAGGTAACCCTGTAGCAGAACTAATAAACTTCTCATCAATTTCCAACTGTATGTCGCCCACCTTGGCTCTACAACCATCAAAAGCCAGGGAGAACTGTTGTGCCACAATTAGATTAAAACCCTCAAATCGCTGTACAAAAGTGAGCCATCCGTTATCCTCCAAGCCTTTCCGGGCATTGTCAAATAACAGTAAGGCTTGGTTTCCATTTGGCTCGATTCGCACGACTGGTGCCATGGAGCCGAGCACATGGTAAGCCCAGGGTTTGAGTCAGAACACACACAGGAGAAAAGTGCAGGAAGGGTTACCCGAGCTAACAGAGGTAAACGGGGATAAGGGATAGGCATAAATGCCATTGTGCGAAGGTGGTGGAGTTTATCTCTGCCATGCAAATTAGTTATTGCCAAAGTACAACCGTCGGCTCATAGCTGTTCTACCCATTATAATAAAGTTCAACAGTCATGTCATTTGGCCGACCAATGAAACCAATGGTAAGTGTATAAACCAATGCACGCAATCAACATTGTGCCAAAGTTTTAAACCATCAACATACAATTTGAAACCAATACCAAATATTTAACTATGCGCCAATGGGTCTTCATATCAATAGTTTAACCAATGTGCCAATAGTTATGAAAATACGAACATAGGTATCATATAAAATATATATATGAAAGATTTAACCATAACACCTATGTATTCTCATGAAACCAAAGGTCAAATAGGTCAAATAAATGTAAATCCAAATGCCAATGCATTACAAACTCCATGAAACCAAGTCAAACAATCAATCCAAGAATGTATAATGAGTACAGTTCGAAAGTTTTGTCAGCTGCATAACGATAAGTGAAATGTAAGCGCAATAGGCATATTGACAAGAAGGATAATGACAGTTCAAAAATGATTTCAATGCGACTTCAAAAGACCAGTTTTCACGCTTACAGTCGTGAAAACAAAACGAGTGCAAATGTGCAAATGTCACAAAAATAAAAGTGTCGTTTATTTGAAAATTGCGACGAAAAATAGATGTTTGCAAAACATTGGTGTAGGCAGCTTATAAGACAGTGGAAAAAGCGGATTGGCTGCCAACAATGGCGACACACTGGTAGAAGCAGTTATCTCTGCCAAAAGAAACAAATTCAGATTAGGAAAACAAAGATAATTCCAACTCAAAAATAACAACCAAAAACTTGTATAAACATCATCATTAACCAACTATTCCAGCAGTGTTTCAAAAGATGAAAACTGATAACAATCTTAAGATCAACAAGTCATGATATTAAAGATAAAATCCCTAATACTGTTGACAGAGCCACTACTGCCAGCAGGTGTCCATAGCCTCGACAGGGTTGCCATTTAACCCACTCCAACATATGTATCATGCCAAGAAGTTCTGGATCAGAATAAAGGACTTTAAAGAGGATTCTTATTTGCTAATTTTCATATACCCGACATTGCTTCGCTACCAGTGGGCCTGTTCAGTACCCCGACGAAGTTGCCTTGGCTCCATGCATGTATTTACCCACTGCCAGCAGACTTGTTCAGTATCCTGGTGGCTTTACAAGCACTTCCCACAGCTCTTTAATAATTTATTTTGTTTTATTTTTTCACAGATATATAGTTGAGCGGGATGACACTGAAAATCATGATATTTTAACATATTTTTTCAGACCTCATCAGATTTTTTTAGAACTATCCTTTATTTAGATCCAGAGATGTTTTATTTACAAAAACAACTTCCTAAGGCAGGGAGACATCCTCTGAGTCATTCCTTTACGGAATAGAGACAGTGTAAAAAGATAATAGATGATCATGACGAACTTTACTCAGAGATCGAAATCAGCCATCTTCTTTTAAACAACAGACTTTTCCAACATAGGTATAAATTTCAGAAATAAAACATTGATGTTTGTACAAAAATTTTCAGAAGTTATTTCAGCGAAGGAAATTTCTATTGTCTTTGTCTGAATGGCTCAGTGTATAGGTATGTGTATTTCCAAAGACACAAACTGATAAATTCAATCCAAAATCACAAACAAAAAGCAAACGAAAAAACAAACAAAAGCAACATATATACATAAAATACAAGGGTAGTGTTGGCGACGGAAGTCACTCCTGGATTGCTTGCAGGAGCAGAGCCCGACACCCATCAGTTTAATGTCACGATTTGTTTTAAAGGGGTGACCGAATGGAAGGGAACTCGAGGAGATATCACTCTAACTCAGAGATCGAGTCTGGTAAGTAAGGTGACAAAGGAGGTCTCGATCCAACTTCAGCCAGGAGGTTAATAAAAGGGTGATGAGGTGGAAGACTTAGTGAGGAAAGTGGACAAACAACTTTGGGCAACAGGCTTATGGCTATTTGCAGAAGAAAGACATTGAGCAAGATTTTCTTGGGTTCAGGGTCTCAAGAAGCCGAGGAGGACTTGAATGGATCCTCCAATTCCAAGTCACTCAGCGATGGGCAAACCACAAGAATTGGTTATAAATATCATAACTGTTACAGTGATCCTACCAACAACATCCTATAACAACTATGGCTCGACTGGATCCTCCAATTCCGAGCAATTCAAACACAGTGGAACAAAGACATAAGAGAGACTGGCATTCATCAGGCAATAAGTCTCAAGAGTGCATACATAACCAGAGTATCAGTGCTTCATTAAATATTTACAACCGCGAGCAAAGCTCAACCATCGATAGATACAAAAATGGCAAAAATGCCTACATATACTCAAAATAACACAGCAGCGGAACCAAGAAATTGCATTGAAGTCTTTGCGTCTGCATGGATTTTGACAATACGGGGCTGTGATCTCTGAATGGTCATGCAACTTATGGCAAACGCGATCGATCTTCTGACAGTTTATTCGGCGAATCGACGTGCCTTTAATCCCATGCAGGACTTTCCCATTATGGCGGAGGCGATGTCTAACCACCACCAACTGCTTCAATAACTGCTTCTTGGGATTGAGAATGGCCCGACCAACTCAGCATTTCGGGATATGGAAGACCCCTCACGTTGCCACCTGGACTAACTGAAAATCTTGAGGGACGGGCGTGAAAGGCCAACACGGCGAATGGGGCGAATGATAGGAGTGATGGCATCGGATTACAAGGTCGCAAAGGGAATGGCGTGGCGTGGGAAGAGTGAAAAAGGAGGGCTCATGGTGGAATAAAACAGGCGGAAGAGGGGGAAGATGAGGGATAGTGGATTCATTCTTTGGCGAGAGGCTGACATGGAGAAGGAGCGAGACACGTGGCAGGTGATGACTGGATAGCGAGATGGAGGACGGGCCACCTGGGTGAAGATGGGGAGGCGGATGGATGACACATGGCAGCAAGGGGGAGGTGGAAAGGAAGGTGTCACGATGGGAGAAGGGCCCACACAGGGTTAAAGACAGGGAAACTGATAAAGTCGGGGCCGCGCCTGAGTCGTTGATCCGGGCTCCTCGATCATAGCCGTCGGAAAACTGCATCCACGATTCCAGACCCCCCCCCTCCGCTTAAAGGTAGAAAGGTGAGGGGGGTCCGGAATGGTCTTCATCGCCGTTGATCCGGGCGCACTCATCTGGACTGTTGGAGAGGTGTTCCCCCGATTCCGGACCCCCCCCCCCTTGCTTAAAGGTCGGAAGGCAAGGGGGGTCTGGAATCCAATATGCGCCGTCGATCTGGGCGCGCAAATATGGACCGCCCGGACTTGCTTGCTTCTTACCACGGGTGCATTATCGCCCAAAACTTTGGACAAGTGGGTTTTTACCCCTTCTTTTGCATTCTACCCCCCTATACAAGAAATATAGCTAACATTTGGCTCCATGGGGGATAGAGTTGTCCCTGCGATGCTCTAAGAACTCTTTTGCAGAATTAGTGCCTTTGTTGTTGGGCTATGGAGTCATTTATTAGTCCGAAAAACAGAGCATAGAAACAATATGTACAAAAACAAAACAAAACAAAAAGAGCCGACTGCGGCTCACAGAAAACATTTTTTCAAGAAATGCCCATTGACTGGGCTGCTAAAAACTTCATTGCCTTCCAGATCCTGAAACCTGTAAGTGTTGTTTGAAAATACTTCAAGGATCTTGAAAGGCCCAATCCAGAGGGCATCAAATTTACTGTGTTTTCCCTTTTCCTGCCTGGGTGCATCCCATTTGAGCACTAGATCACCCTGCTCA
Organism: Picea engelmannii; assembly: GCA_009831015.1. Lineage (NCBI taxonomy): Eukaryota > Viridiplantae > Streptophyta > Pinopsida > Pinales > Pinaceae > Picea > Picea engelmannii. The sequence continues at coordinate 638,369 of ML777810.1, forward strand.
AACTCCTTCTTCTTGCTCTTTCTGTCAAAAGCCTGCTTGATCTTCTGTTAACGATCGTAGGCTCTATCCCTGACTTGTTCTCTGATCTGCTGCACTTTCACCATCTGATGAATCCTTCTGAGTACATGATTAGGCTCTCCTTCAAGGACCTGGAGGAAACTTTCCATAGGTAAAGCAAGCTGAGTGGGGAAAACAACTTCTATCCCATAAACCAGCTGGAAAGGTGAGAGACCCAAGGGCTTCTTGGTTGTCACCCGATCGGCCCAGAGAGCGAACTTGAGCTTTGAGTCCCAGGCCTTCTGATTGTCCTCCAGTAGCTTTTTGATAAGCTTGATCAAGATCTTATTGGAGGACTCTGCCAGTCCGTTTCCCTGAGGATAATATGGAGTGGAGTGGACCAGCGAAATCCTGAATTGTTCACAAAATTTGATCAGAGGCTCAGACCTGAAGGGGGGGGCATTGTCAGTAACAATTCTGCTTGGACAACCAAACCTGGCTATGATGTCCTCCAGGAAGCTGATGATTACTTTGTGAGAAGTGATTCTAGTGGGGACAACCTCTATCCATTTGGTGAAATAATCAGTCGCAGTGAAGATCCATCGGTGCTGGCCACTGGAGGGAGGATGAATCTTCCCGATGAAATCCAATCCCCACTGCTGAAAGGGTGTAGAAACTACTACAAGCTTTAATGGCAAAGATTTGAGTTGTTGTTTACCTGAGAATTTCTGGCATTTGATGCAAGCTCTAACTTCCCTGCAAACATCAGTAAACAAAGTAGGCCAGTAATACCCAGCCCGGAGGATTTTGTGGGCTGTGGTTTTCCAAAAATGGTGACCCCCGCAGAGACTGTTATGAAAATCAGACATCACTTTCTGCGCTTGCAATGGGTCCAGACATCTTAATAATATCCCCAGAGGGTCTCTCCAATATAGGGCTCGGTCAATGAGGCAATATTTGACCGCTTTGAGCTTCAAAGCTCTGGCTCTACTCTTCCCCAATCCATCAGGGGGTTTTAATTCCTGCAGAAAGTACAAAATGTCCCTATACCAGGGGCAGGCTGCCAGTGGTATGGTGACCTGGGAATTACTGCTAGATGACTCAGCATGTTCATTGATGCAGTTAATCTCCAGAGATTTATAATTGGATTCAGCCAATAACTTGGCCAAACCTTGCCCCTTAATAAATTTGGTGGGCTTAATCTCAAGGTCAAATTCCAGGATCTTAGCTATCCATTTGCCCCTCTTACCATCTATGTCAGGCTGTATGAGGATGTCCTTCACGACAGTGGAAGGGATATATGCAGTGATCTTCGAGTGCAAGACATAAATCCTGAAAGCTTTGAGTGCTTTCACCAATGCACAGGCCTGTTTTTTCATGATCTCATATTTTAGCTCAGCATCCCTCAGTGCCTTGCTAAAGAAGGCAATGGGCTGCTCTCGCCCTTGACTGTTTTTCTGCAATAGGACTACTGCTATTGAGTCGTCAGAAGCAAATGAGAAAATCAGGAAATCCTTAGAATAATCGGGGCTGATCAACACAGGTGCCTCAGTCAATTCTTTCTTTATTTGGGCAAAGGATCCCCTGGACTCAGCAATCGACTTTATTTCATGGCCCTTCCTAATCATGGCAGTGATATGCTTTACCAGCTCAGCGAAGTTTGAGATGAATCTCCTCAGAAAATTAATCTTCCCCAAAAATGCTTGAACTTCCTGTTGGATCATGTTGTCATTGATGCCAATGGTTTGATTGATTGATGTCAAGTGATTGATTGATGTTAAAGGATTGATTGATTGATTATTGATGTAATATAATATGTATTGTCCTTGATGAGAATGCATAGATGAAGATTGATCAATGAGTTGTCATTGATACATGATGAAGATGGATAGATGTGGTTCCATTGGTATATGATGCATTGTTGGAAAAATGTATAGATGACTTATTATTATCTTATCATGATTGATAAGGTGTACAAATGGATGAACTCCAAAGTGGTCCCCTTATGGTGAAAGCCCTCACGGGAAGACGCTT